>JARJCN010000129.1:0-102362 GCA_029282135.1 Mycena belliarum | reverse complement strand
TAACCTAAAGTATGGGGTATCAGCAGTAACGAAATGTTGTGATCTACAACATGGTACAAAGGGGATAACATTTGGTTCCGAGAGGATCGACCTACACGGCGATCTACATATGTTTTGATGGGCGATCCATGCTTCTTTTGTCTAAAAGTGCAGTAATGACGCAGCCGTCAGACCCGGGCCGAGCCGCGGAGAAAGCCGAAGCCGCGTTCTTAGGCTAAGAACGCGAAACTGGGTATAAATCCTAAGATGTACGAAGGTCAGAGAAAAATTATGGGGAACAAAATATACCTCTAGTAGCAGAGAAAGGCTTGACTGGGGACAGTCAATATTAAAGAATGGGGGAGATGATAAGCCGCTAGAAAAACCAGCTATGAAACACGCACTTTTTGCGATTTACAGCGCGCATCTAAGAACCAGCACATCTCCGTGTGGCTGGTTAATCAGGATTAATATCCACCAAACCAGGAGGCTTAGAACATCCACTCTGCGAAGTACGGTTGAAGCCCCAGACCTACGAACCTTAGAACCCACAAAGTTTTATCGTGCTTAGCTGGAATACGCGACGCGCCGGGGACACGTGACATGTCATTAGACCAGCGGAGATGTCCGAAGGAGATTAGGATTGTTCGTCTAAGATTATCGGAATCTTAGGGGTACATCCCGTAGAAACCTATAGTATGTGGTACCGTTGGAAAGCTACGGCCCAGCGCTACCTAAGTAACGAAGAGAGAACGTAAAGGGAGGAGACCAGGGCTAAGAAATGCACCACACAACTCGTTCAACAGGAGTTGTCCTATACCGATCGAGGGGTTAGAAACCTAGGAACCGTAACAATCCCAACTCTCAAGACAGACACCTAGGGGGCGCGGCCCACCAATCACATAAACCGCGCAGCATATCCGACGACTATTTAATAAGCAATGTATACCAAAGTAGTCGATCATCGTTTGTAATTGTAAATACCTGTAGTATAAAAGACCAGAGGAGCAGAGAGGACGGCACTGAATCGGACCCCAGTTCGTGTACGAGGCAACTACCATTGTCCCTCATCACAGCTAGGATTTGGTTGAGGGCTTTACTCTGGAATTCCGCTGTCTTGCGATAGTGTCCCGAATTAAAGTTTCTTTTGATAAATCGTCCGTTCTTAAAATCGTCGAGCTCCGTGCTAAACCGTATCCGTCTCCGTTGAATCCGCTCCGTAAACTCCGAAGTACTCCGTGTCCGTTGAACTGGGAATTTTGAGATCCGAAGTCATTCCGAAGACCGTTTATCCGCTCCGATAAAGAGAATCAGGCAGAAGCCTTAAAAAACCTTGCCGGCCTTAAAAACCGTATCTTGCATATAGCTGAGAAGCTTAAAATCTAAAGTCCCACAAGACTCATACTCCTAAGAATCTTGACTCTGTCAAATTCTACGGACGAGACTATACCATAACCAACTTGAAAGTTCCTCTCTTACGAGACCTTTCTTGTGCAGAAACCTTAAATCTTGACTTGGAGCTCCTTAGACCTACACTTGTGTCTAATAAGACCCGATCTCGTCAGATAAACTTTGGTGCAGTAAAGAGGTGTTTAGTGGATTAAGTCCAGGTTTCCGGGGGTTGTGCTAGAGTGCATCTGTTTAGTCAGAGGACGATAGTGCGATAACTTGGTTGGTTGGGTTTAGTTTGTTTTTCATTTGCACGCTTAGTTTCTGAGCAACCGTTTCATCGGGCTTCTGAGCGATCCGAATGGTGAGGAGGACCAATTTCCTCAGGCAAACGGCATATGAGTTCCGGGATTCTTGCTTGCGCAGAAGAGTGAATTTAGGGCTGGAATAGTGCGTGAGATACTGCAACGTGACACCAAACACAATACTCGCCTGCCACGTTTCCAATGGTTAAGTTGCTTGTGCTGACTGAAGTGCAGTTTCGACAAAGTGTCATTGCTGATGGTGGCGAAATAGGCTCTGGTTACAGTTTGAAGTGCCAATTCCGAGGGAGTGACATGTCTTGTCCGGGGAAGCGCCATCAACACACGGAGCTTGCCTACAGAATATCCTACAAGCTTGTGCATCCAGCCCGTTTTATGCACGAATGGACTCATAAGGTCCGCGTCTGTAGTGTCAATACTGACCCAAGGGAAAAAGCCAGCCACACCAAATTTTGCTTGATAGCGGGAATACCACTGGCCATAAGGTAGACCCGATCCACCCTCGACGAACGTCACGTGGCTGGATGTGACAGCTGCCTATTCGGGACAGTTTCAGTAGATAATGCTGTAGAATATTTACTAGCCCACATCTGGGCAAATCCTTCGACCAGATTCGGGATATCGACCTGATGTGTGTTCCCATTCAAAAAAATTGATAGAAACCAGTGATTTGGTCCGGGAATTAGTGATTTTATGGTAGATTTCAACCAGATCACTTGCCACGCTGGTGCAAATCGCTGGTAAGCACAATCCATGGGAACACACGCGAAGGCCCGCAAGACCCGGCCGCTGTTCTAGTTCAGAGCTTGACCAACATTGGGTCCAAGACTAAGCACACATGGGAGGAGCTTCAAACTTAGTCCAAAGAAGGTCCAGTACCTGAGGAAAAGGTGCAATATGGTATGTGAAATAGAAGTGCTGCACTTCTATTAGCTACAATGTACTCTAGGGCACTCACAAAGCTCGACGAGGCAGGCTGTTGTTGACAGCGGAATTCAGGTAATTTCTTCATTGAATATGTAATTCACCAACGTACACGGACTCAAGAGCCAATTTTTTCTGCCCAATAATTTACTTACATCTATATACTAAATCTGGTCGAAGGGATTCGCCTCGGAAGCCTTCGTTGGCTCAGTATTAATTGTTTTCAGTGCGGGCGCCCAGAATGGAAGCGTGACCATCACTCCATGTGACGTTCTTCGAGGGTGGATGGGGTCTACCTTACATGTCGGAGGTGGGATCATCGGAGGGGGCAAGAGCGGGATCAACAGCGAAGTATGGCGAGTTTCCAGATTGCATTGAACATAAACGCTGGACGTGGCATGGTCTGTATGACTCAGCCAGTGCCGGACGGCGGGCAGAGGTATGGCCCCTGTAATAGTGTGTGTCAAGAGTGGAGGCCGCGGGGGCAGCATATCGACATGGAGAACGGGTGCAAACGAACCCTTCTTGGCAAAGAAGAAGGCTGCTGTTGGTGTTGGTGGACAATACACAGACAGGCCTTGCGTATCGAGCAAAGGATACTGGCTTGAAAACTCGACAATTAGGTCACGGAAGGCTGTTTTTTTTTTCATTGGGAGGCATGAGGCCACCAGGTCGGGATCGTGATTCAAATGAACACCGTTCGTGAAGTGGGCCCAAACGAAGGTGGCGGGAACACAGACTCTGCAGCTGGTGCAGACAAGCATGCATGCTTCAGGTGTGTAGTGGAGGTCGGCCTCGTCGAGAAACTTGATGCCTGTCAGGACCAATGTTGCATGAAATGGTGGCAGGGAATCGGACGCGGTGTGATGCGGACTGCGGCGCTACCGAGGGAATGGGTGTGGGTTTCGGTCGGTGGCCTATTCGTCCTCTAGGGGGTTTGTAAGAGCGTGGTCCCTAGGGGGTCTGGCACGTTGTAGGCAGGCTTATAGGCAGTGAAAACCGCGGGTGTGTGTGTGTGCGTGGGTTGGGAGCGCGAGGCTCTTGTGGTTTTGTGTGGAAAACCACGGTTGGCGCAGGAAAGTTGCGGTTTGCCGGGCTATGTCAGCGAAGAATACGGTGTAGAAAGTGAAGATACCTGTTCCGCTAGGACGCGATGTCGCCGATGCGCTCCTTCAGAACCTCCAAAGCCTCTGTGCTTCGACCTAATCCAATGCCTTTCCCCTTTGAACGGGGCACGTGATCGTGTCGGTGGGCGAACCAAGGGGTTCGCTCGCGAGTGACTTCGACGTCAACAGTCTCCGGTGCGGAGGGTGAGTCCGGTCGTTTGGTAGACGATTTGCTAGGGGGAAATCCGCGGTAGAACCCTTCCACTACGACATGGAGGGACCTGTGTAGGAAGAAATGTCGCGACGCGGGCGAGGTGTGTGGACGCGAGCCTGGCGGCTTTCAGGCTGCGTGAGGATGGGAGTAGAGTGCCTTGGGAGACAAGCTTGGAGATGCGAAAAGGTGTGGTTGTGGTCAATCCTTATTGGTGTGGGTTTTAGATACACAAAGTAGTGGGGGAGAATCCTAGCCCAGGAGTGAACTCCTCAAACACCCCTCCCTTGCCTGCCTTTTATGCCTCGCTTGCACCGCCTTCTCGAGACGCGCGTCCCTCAAGATCCGCCCATCCGAGCTTCTGGTGTTTGAGGCTGACAGCTTGAGAGCTTCTCTGTGGAGAGGAATGTCGCGGGTGAGCGACCAAGTCGCGGTTGTTCGGTGTTCGTTGGTGGTTTTCTTTGTAGTGTGGTGTTCGCGCCGTCGTTACGCGGCTAGGCGGCGCTTGGCGATCGCGATTGCGTCGAAGGAGAGCGTGGTCGAGGTGTGCCGAGGTCTCAAGGTCCGGAAACCGCGTGCTCCCGTTGCTCATGGCGCTCAAGTCGGTCGCGGATTGTGGTGGTATTCGTCATGTGTCGCCCTCGTTTGTGGTGGGGCCGGCGTCGGTCGTGGTTTGTCGAGGCTCGGTCGAGAGCGTACAGTCTTGAGCGCGGGGTGTGAAAACCGTGGTTTTTGTAGAGAGCGAGATAGGGGCTGGTGGTTGGTTTCGTGGTTGTTGTGGCCTCCGTGGCGGCCGTGTGGGTGGTCATCGGGACCGTTTCAGGGGATCGCGTGGGCATGGTTGGTGCTTGTTCTGGGTGTACGAGGAGCGGCGAAGTGGGGATCGAGTGGAATTGTCGCGACATTGCATTGCCGGATTAGGAAACCGTGGTTGCTCGTTCGGGAAATACGGGCAGTGTCGTGTTGTGGGTGTCGTTGTGGTGGTTTCTGTGACGCTGTGCCATAGCTAGAGCACCATGGGTGCTCACACCGCCGCCACCGCTCACCTCGTCTGTTCGCCGCTGCAGGCGAACGGTGTGTCCTGCTGCAGGCTTGCTCGCACTCATATTGGCGGTGTGGTCGTCTCAACTACCACTTCTCACTCACCACCGCTGCCCACGCTCGTCTGCTCACCCTCTAGTTGTGCGCCGCGTTACTTGGCTCATCCGCTCGCCCATGTCCGCGTCCACGTCCCGCTTGGCCCGCTTCCGGCCCCACACCTTTGTTCTGCCCGCCCACGCTCGCTCGTCCGAGGGGTCTCGGAGGGCGCTCATCTAACCCACACCTTGGAGATACGGCACGAGACGGGACCAACTGTCGTCCGAACATTCAAGACAGGGACAATGTTGCAGCACATCTCACATGATATGAGAAGGTCCTGGGTTCAATTCCCAGTCCAACCATCTTTTGTGCTGCAACAGACGAGTGGTGAACGGTGAACGGTGTGTGTGTCGTGCCACCGCCTGGCCCGACTCGCGCCCGTGTTTGCGGCTCTTGCCTGTGTTTGCAGCTCTCCGGCGTCATCCTTTCCTGTGAGAATTTGTAGCATAAATATGCTTATTTCAATCTGCAGTTTGTTTGAATGTACTGGATGTATGCAGATGCACTGATAATGCATTTTACATTGAAACATTGGAATTTGGCCACTAAGTACTGGCCACTAGTATGGGTGGCTCCTCTTCCCTTTGCCTTTCCCTAACTGCTTTGGGAAGAGTGAACCCCATGAGTAATTGACCTTGCTACTATCCTTAACACTGGCCAGCTCATTTTCCTCTGCTATAGCGTCTTCCAAAGCTCGCGATGCTATGGTAGGTTTTTTTGTTATCTTGCGGCGACATGTTGGGCAATCTGAATGAGTTTCGAACCAAATCCTTATGCATACATAGCAGAAGTTGTGGCAACATTGCAACCTATAAACATTCAGACCACTGGTCTGATAAATAGAAGATACCAGGAAGAGAATACGTACAACACAGGATGAGAAAGTATGCTTTTACAGATAGGACACTATAGATAGGGTTTGCAATCGGGTTTGGAATCGGATCGAGTGGGAGGGAGAATCCCGTTTAAGTACAGATTGCTAGAGCGCCCACTGGCAGTGGAACGGCTTCCAGAGGGCGGTGTTTGATGAGTGGCTGTTGAAGGGATCATTATTGTGCTGAGAGGGAGACTCATGAAATACACGTTCAAGGCCTTCAAGATCTTGGAGAACTATGGGCTCATTGAAGCTACCTGGCCCGTTGTCGATGTTGATCAGGATGGGCTGTGATTGACTCCCTGGTCCTACACAAACAAGCGGCGGCTTTCCCGTCCTCTTGTTGATAAACTTGACAAACTTCTTTTTATCTTTGTCCCATTGGGCAGGTTTGAGAACAAATTTGAATCTGGAGGGAGCAACGTTGGACGACATGAATGATGCGTCCAATGCAACGATGGTGACATGTCACAGTGTCCTTGATCTTGCCGATCATCTTTCTTTGCCTCACATCATGCCTGAAGAACCTGAGGGAGGCTATGAAATCCCTGAATATTTCCAGGGTATCATAGAGTCTAAGTATGTGTTAAATACCGTGCCGAGGATAGGGGAATGTCCGGAGTACCGGAGCACCGGAATACCGGAAGGACCGGAAGTACCGGAAGCGACCGGAAGGACGGGGGGATTCACGGAGGATCACAACACCACAGAGAGGCTGGGTGAGCGACTACCTGACGAGCCCGGGAGGGAGCGGGAGAGAGCGAAGAGGACCGGAGGAACTGGAGTCGACACAGAGAATAGCTGAGAGGCTAAACAACGTTTATAATCAAACTGAAGTACTGTACATCGTAGCGACGCTTATATACTAAGAACGAGGGAATATTACGTAATCGGAATGTCGCTACTTTAAATGGAAAGGTCAAAGCAAAGTCCAAAAGAGGTAAGCAAATGGAAGCATGGAGCATATGGCGGGATGGGCATGTGATCATACCGGAGACAAAGGAAAGACCATAAACGGGAAACGCTCAGTAATCCTTCATTGCGAAAAACCCGATTGGTCGGCGGATTGCGCGCAGCCCGCAGAGGGGCGCGCGACTAGGTTCCGGAAGTGTTCCGGAACCGGAAGGACCGGAGCGTACCGGAGCTGATCGGAGCTCTGCACGGATATAACAGTATGTCCAGCAAAACCTGGAATCTATGATCTTCAAAGGGATTGCCTGCGATGTCCTACAGGGCAAGGTTCGAGCTATGGAAGAGCGTTCTCAGCGAGTGCTCACATTTGCGGGAACCTGGAGCTCTGGACTTTTAGTCTCCAACAAGCACATTGTCTAGGCTGATGACTTGTTCATCCTGGCTCAGTCAGTGCCAGATGACCATGGCTTGCTCATTGGATCGGTATGTTCCTTCAGTCACTGACTACATATCTGACACAAATGCGAAAGGTGCATGCTCTACTCTGCAAAAATGTCAGAGCCCAAATATCGAAGAATCATTCAAATTGGGTGTCCTTCCAATAAAGGATTTGAGAATGGATATACAACTTGTGCCAGAGAAGTGTACTGCACATTTCAAGCTTATTTTGATGCTATGGCTAATAGCCAACAGTGTCTACACCCTGGCACAAGGCATTGCCGGCCAATTTCAGGTACAAGATAGGGAATAATCCCGCCCTATCAGGTCTACCTATTGAGCTAAACCGGCTTGTACCACCCATATGGTGAGGTCGCAACCTGGACGGATCCCCGACTAATGACAGAACATACATAGATAATTCAAAAGAACTCTTTGCGGAAAAACATCTTGTGCTGGACCGCTGTGAGCACCCATGGTGCTCTGGCTATGGCACAGCGTCACAGAAACCACCACAACGACACCCACAACACGACACTGCCCGTATTTCCCGAACGAGCAACCACGGTTTCCTAATCCGGCAACTCAATGTCGCGACAATTCCACTTGATCCCCACTTTGCCGCTCCTCGCACACCCACATCAAGTACCAACCACGCTGTGAGACTCCCCAACGCGCTAGGGTGTGCAATGGGAATGATCATCTCTGGGAACGGTCGCTTAGTCTAGTGGTTAATGACACCGGCGAAGTCAGCAGGAGGTCCCAGGTTCGAATCCTGGAGCAACCATTCTTTTCCATGTTGCAATCGTAAAGCAATCACCAGCGTCACAACGCCCCCACGATCTCCTGAAACGGTCCCGAAGACAACCCACACGGCCGCCACAAAGGCCACAACAACCACGAAACCAATCACCAGCCCCTATCTTGCTCTCTACAAAAACCACAGTTTTCACATCCCGCGCTCAAGACTGTACGCTCTCGACCGAGCCTCGATAAACCACGACCGACGCTGGCCCCACCACAAACGAGGGCGACACATGACAATACCACCACATTCCGCGACCGACTCGAGCACCATGAGTAACGGGAGCACGCGGTTCCCGGACCTTGGGACCTCGGCACACCTCGACCACGCTCTTCCCTGACGCAATCGCGATCGCCAAGCGCCGCCTAGCCGCATAACGACGGCGCGAACACCACACAAACATGTAGAAACCACCGACGAACCCCGGACAACCACGACTCAAACGCACACTCACGACTTTTACTCCACAAAGGAAGCCTCCGACCGGTTGGCTTCGCGCACCAGCATCATACAAACGACGATAGAGACGATAACTACAAAGAAAACCACCAATGAACACCGAACAACCGCGACTTGGTCGCTCACCCGCGACTTTCCTCTCCACAGAGAAGCTCTCAAGCTGTCAGCCTCAAACACCAGAAGCTCGGACGGGCGGATCTTGAGGGACGCGCGTCTCGAGAAGGCGGTGTGAGCGAGGCATAAAAGGCAGGAAAGGGAGGGGTGTTTCAGAGTTCACTCCTGGGCTAGGATTCTCCCCCACTATCTTGTGTATCTAAAACCCACACCAATAAGGATTGACCACAACCACACATTTTCGCATCTCAAAGCTTGTCTCCCAAGGCACTCTACTCCCATCCTCACGCAGCCTGAAAGCTACCAGGCTCGCGCCCACAAACCCCGCCCGCGTCGCGACATTTCTTCCTACACAGGTCCCTCCGTGTCGTAGTGGAAGGGTTCGACCGCGGATTTCCCCCTAGCAAATCGTCTACCAAACGACCGGACTCACCCTCCGCACCGGAGACCGTTGACGTCGAAGTCACTCGCGAGCGAACCCCTTGGTTCACCCACCGACACGATCACGTGCCCCGTTCAAAGGGGAAAGGCATTGGATTAGGTCGAAGCGCAGAGGCTTTGGAGGTTCTGACACTGGGGGCAATGGGCAATATACGGGGCTGTTATATTGTAAGTATATCCTAAGTATTTTACAAATATACCCCAGATATACTTGCAATATACGGGCTTGGTATATACTCAGTATATTTCAAATATCCCAACAATATCCTCACAATATACGGGGCCCGGATATAGTCCGTATATTAGCTAATATCCGGGCCATATACTTGCAATATACGGAGGTCTGATGGCTACCATATATGGGACTCCGTATATTGCAAGTATATTGCAACCAAACAAGCTAAAAAACAAAGATGCCAACACTTGCCTCAAAAGGCAATAACCTTGGCCCCATTCTAGCTAAAGCTCTTCATTATAGCATACTCTTTTGTCAGCTGGAAAGCCAACATCTGGCCTACAATCTTCTTTCCAAATCAGCACTTCAGCCATGTGACTGTAATTCTGGTCTTCTGTATCTTGGATTTCACCTAAACAGCTGGCAATTTTCCTTTCAAACATATCTGAAAGACTCTCCTCAGCTAGAGCTTTAATTTGGGCCTACTATCATCTATATCGAAGCAAATCTAGAGAAGTTGGACAATTTAGACCTATATCTAACTTGTCATGTGATTTCCCACTGAACAGCTGGTAGAAAAAGTCTGAAACTACTTGGGGAACTACTACTCAATGGGATCTATTGATGTACAAGTTATTACATTTTTCGAAGAAGTTTTGGCTCTTGTGAATGGTTTTGACTGTGTCCTATACTGAGTCTAAGAGTGATGCAATCACGGAGCTCCGCTTCCGATCACGTGACCGGAATGCGCAAATTCCGGTCATGCCCAGTTGGGTCATGTGACTTTTTTTTGAAATAAAGAAATAAAAATAATCCCTGAAATTGTAAGTTCAATCCTCACAGGAGGTATTCTTTTGGGAAGTATCTGGGTATATGCTGGAAGGCACAAGCAGGGAAGAGTATGTGTATTGGGATGTGTTTCAATTGGACTTACCTGCTGTGTGAGAAGACAAGTGTGAGACAAGCAGCTAACCAGAACCATTTTTTGATTTTCAGTTTTCTTTCAACAAGAAAATTGAGACTGGTGTTTTGGAAATTTGAAGACTTATCTTGATGGCTCATCTTCAAAACATCTCTTGCCGTTTCTTGGAGCTAAAACTTTGAAGTATAGAACAAAGAAATCCACACAAAGTAAGGATGCAAAAAAAAAATGCTGCTAAAGCAGTCTGCCTCCAAGATGCTCGCTGCCAAAGCAAGTATAGTGGAGTGCGAGAATGCGAGCTGCTGCTAAAGCGGCTGGCTTTCCAACCTGGCCGCTGCCAAAGCAGGCAAATTGAAATAGCTTAATGGTTAGCCACTGCCAAAGTGGCTGACCCTCCAATTTATCTGCTGCCAAAGCGGGCAAATTGGAGAATCACATAAAGGTAGGCTGCTGCCAAAGCGGCCAACCTTCAATCTGCCCACTGCCAAAGCAGGCAGATTGAGAAAGAAAAAAAAAGGGAACAAGAAGATGGGGGTTGTGGTTAGAGGAGAAGTGCATGGGACATCATCATGGATCTAGAAGACCAGAATCACAGTCACATGGCCGGAAGCACTAATTAGAGGAGATAATTGTGGGCCAGATTTTCCAGCTGACAAAGTACATACTATATAAAGAGAGACCTTGGCTTAAGTGGGGCCAACTTTATTGCCTTTTGAAGTAAGTGTTGGCATCTTTTTTTAGCTTGTTTGGTTGCAATATACTTGCAATATACGGAGTCCCATATATGGTAGCCATCAGACCTCCGTATATTGCAAGTATATGGCCCGGATATTAGCTAATATACGGACTATATCCGGGCCCCGTATATTGTGAGGATATTGTTGGGATATTTGAAATACTAAGGCCCTCCGGGCAATACCTGGCACCCTCGCTGGTACTGGTTCTGGACTTGGATCATATGCGCGACGCTGTTTGCTACTCGGGACATTTGTTTTCTACTTAGATTGACCGTGTGTAATTCTAAAGTGACCGTCGCGTTGTCCCCCACCCCCCCCGTTCGCGTTTTCGATGTCCAGTTCCTCGTTTCTGTAGTTCAAAGCATTTGGTGGATAGCGTAGATGAGAGCAGCAGAGGAAATAAAAGCAGTAAAGGATAGCTTCAAGATTCAGCGTCCTCGTTCTTTACTTGGGGAAAAAACGCCGTAGGCGCCGACCGACGCTGCGGAGTACGCGGCCGACGCGTGCAAATGTTCTCGAAGGCGCCGGTCTGATGGGCGCTCCAGGACGATCCTCGGCGGCGGCGCGAGACTCGAAGCGGTCGCCGCCACTGCTGTCGTCGGCGGCTGCGTACAGCGCGAGCGCGTCGAACTCGCCATCGCCGGGGTAGCTGCCGCCCTCGAAGCCGTACACGGCGGTAACGCTGCGGTTGTCTCCGGTAGACGTGCGCGCACCCGTGTTGTGGTCGACGCTGCAGGCGCAGTCCTCCGCTGGGGCTCCCGTGTCCGTGCCCACGAGCGTTGCGTCCTCGTCGTCTTCCAATGCGCTATAGGCCGGCGGCGCGTCGTCGTCGGGCGCGTTTACGTCCAGGAAGTGCGACATCTGCAAGTGGGGAGCAGAGGTTGTAAGGTGAGTGAATTCAGGCCTCAAGTGTACACACCTTGAAAAGATCTGCACTGATTTGACAGAGGTTTGGGCCTTGCCAGGTGTTTGGCTGAAGGGCAGAGCCTGTAGGAAGCACTGTGTGTGGTCTCTGCCCCAGAATCACTGAGCCCACTCACCTTTGAGAGACCTTGTTGTACTTGAGAAAGATTGAGATGAAAGTGAGAGATAAAGAGCAGTTGGGCGGAGCTTCCCATCAGCAGTGTCAATCACGACCAAACAGAGACAGGTGTATAACCTATAACGGTCGTGCACCCTCATATTTGGCGGAAACTTCGAAGTTTTTGACATAAAATTGCGACTTTTCGCTCACTTGACATGCCCAGAACTTGAGGGCCGCGTTGCGCCGGACTGTCCTGTATGATTAATCGCGCTCGTATTTATTTTATACCGCATTATCCTGTAGGAATTGAAACCACATTTTGAGAACTTCCGCCTTCCGGAAATTCGTCCCTGATTTATTTCCGATTGTCATGTGTTCGTTTTCGGGGCTAGGCGCTGTCTCCCGGTTTGTTCCTATTGGACAAGCCAGCGGTATCCACAGTGGTCTCGTCGACGAACAAGAACTCCGATTTTGTCGATGCCCTTTTTCGATCTTGCAGTATGTGCCTCGGTCAACCCGGCCAGTTTCTTTCCGTGCTGTACATGTGGCTCTCAAGGTTTAAACTTGAAGACACGACTGCCGCGTTTGTTGGCTGGAAAGTTATCCCTTTTGCGGACGAGGAGGAGTGAAACCGAAAGAAGATATTTGCTGTTGCTTGGCTGACTTGCCGAGTTTTAGCATCAACTGAGGATCATCACATTATAATTTACCGAGTCTGTCAGCAGACGATGCTTGTGCGTAAAGCTGGCAACTAAGCATTGTTACAACTATAGATCGTTTACTGATACATATCACTTCTGAATCTCCCACGACGCCAACCGGCTCAGTGTGGCTCCTCAATCGTTGTATTTTCACCAACACCTACTCATACTATGTGATACTTGTGGCACCCGTTCGCGTCTATTCGTTCTGAGGCTCGTCTTTATCTGCGCTTCGCGTACCTCAATTGGTATCGGTGTGGACTTGGGCAGCGGCCCCTACGAACATAGCGCTCTTCGCGCCCGACAACTCAGCTCTGATCAAGCTGTTGGCAAGTCAGTACTTGCGACAATTGAAGCGAGGACCTCGTACATTGCAATACTCTCCAAGATCGGGCGAATATGCTCGTGTTTCACGTCCGCGAGACGCCCTGCGTCGTGCCTCACGACCAGGACATTACCGTTCCACTTTGTTCCGACTCCCGTAACATTCTCGATGCACTTGTTTCGCGGTAGCACTAGATGAGGTGGGTGGTCCTGGTCTGTCATGATCACAGTCATGGTTTCTCGGTCTCGTCCGTCTAGAAACACCGCAAGTTCGAGATAGGAGTGGTTCGCAGGGCCCGCAGTGGCAGTGCCTGTTAACCATGGCATGTACTGTAGTCCACCCAGAGGCGCCCCGGGCAAAGTCACAGCTGGGATCGAGACTTGAACTATGAACGGCGCGGGCTCTCCTGTCGCGAACAACAACGCTTTGTACATCTACCCGATTCTATAAGATTGAACCTGCGTCAGGACAAACACTAACCTGTGCAGCTGGGTTGAAAGTGGCTTGCAAACTGGCGGCGGTTGTGACGGTGGTGGGGGCAAGCACGGACATGGTTGTGTGGGTTCGGTCTCTCGAGAATCCTATATAATAGCGATCGCTGCAGCTTCCTAACCCCTGTTTGGGCTGCGCACACCGCTGCGCACTTCGCTTATTTAGGTTCCATTGAATTGACGATCCTCCAACAATCATTATCCCCCCCCCCTATAAGGCGTAATTACAGAACGTGGATCGTCTCAAACTTGATCACCGTCAAGCCATAGAACTCCCTACGCTGCCTATCCGCGAACAAATGGACGGACGCGAATAATACCGACCCTACGCGACATGAGGATGCGTCAGAAGTCGCCAGAAGTATACTGTCGGAATCTGGTCTGCATCAACATTGATCCATAAGTCAATGCGCGGCACACACCTAAATTCCCCTCCAGTTTTCGAGATTCCAGCGCTACATTCAAAGCCCAGATCTGTTGTTCGAAGCGCACGGCCAGTATACTACCAACAGCGCCCGCCCTGTGCCATTCGGGCTTTGATAGTACTATTCCTTCGTCGACTACCTGTTCAGGTCAGGATTATCCTTTCCTGAGAACACACGTACTAGTGATCGCACGACTCCGAAGACAGTGAAAGCAACTGGGCGAGACGGCGTTATGTGGCCGGGTCGGGGGTCGATGCTCATGTGTACCGCGTGTGCTGACTCCGCTCCGTCGACCTCCGACGCATACGTTAGGCCTGGTCTCGAGTTGTACAAAGGGCTTGTCGCGGCATCGAGGAAAGCAGCATAAGCCACCAGCATGTACTTGTGGATTGAGCTCATGAGGTGTAAAGGCCAAGCGTGTCGCACCATAGGGGCTAGGAGCAGTCAGGGACCACCGTCGTGCAAGATCATAGTTGTAGCTAAAGTGTTCGCCATCTATGTACGGTAGTCGCTGATTACAGCAGGGGCGTCGACCATGTCCACGAATGCATTCACGGTGCTGTACCAGTCTTCATCTAAACCAATCAGTGTGTGCAAAACGACAGCGCGAACGTCACCTTCAAAGACCGGCATCGGACACGGCTCCCCATCCTTCAAAGTACCCATGGCACAACCCGTGCCGTATAGCGACCAGCAAGTGGGGGCCGGCAGAAACGCGGTCCCAAACCGAGAACTGGGCAGATTCAATGCCGACCACCCCGCGTCCCGCGAGTGCCTGAACGTCGCGGGGCAACTCGGTGCTTCTCCGCAGATATGACTTTCACCGAACTCGGATACCCAGCGAAACCCATGCCGGATGCCGCTGCGAACGGTCTTCCACACTGCGACATGTCCTTCAAGGTCGTCGTCTATCGGTAAGACCCTAGGTGTTGTAAGGCAGAGCTTCTTGTTGAGCAAGGCGGGATACGGATGGCGTATCGTGTCTCCATTGCAAAAGCCCTGCGCTGCCGAGAACTGGTGAAGGAGGACTCCTGCGATTGGTGAGGCAGGACAGCGAATGAGCTTGATTCGTAGTCGGCCCTTCCGCATGTGGAGGACGATATATTTGCCGCCCTCGACGGTCGCCTTCAGCCTGAAACCTCCAGTTCGTGCTAGGAACCCCCGTACGCCATCGCATTCCTCCGCCGCGACAAAAAACTCGAGGTGCGTATTGCCAAGCCGGCGGGCGGTGTGAAGAGTACGGGGAATCCCCAGTCCTCCGACAAGCGTGTGTGTCGCCAACAACATTAGACGTGTTTCCACAAAATTCAGGTTGTGCTCGGAGAATAACACAACCAGTTCATGTAGACCCAGCGCCGAGCTCAGGTCATACAGGGCGCGGCATGTTTCTGCCATCAGCACTCTGGAGCGATAATCGGCAGTGTAGAGAATCCTCTTCAGGAGTTCCGTTGGGAGTACAAGAATATCCCCGGATGACAAGCGCACTGCACTAGCATCAGAGCACAGTTGGGGGGCAGCGTCACAACGCACGTTCCGGCCCACTTTGGCTACGACACCAAGCCAGGACCTTCGCCGCGACCACGTCGTTTTCGAGCACCAATCGATATAGTGTGTGTGTGTCGAGCCGGCCGAGGATGTCCTGTAGGGCAGCGCCATCCACGGTGCGCCTTACAATGCGCGACAATTTGACAAGATTGTTTCGCGATGTAGCGCCGTTCATGGACAAAAGAAAGGGTGATTGTGGCAGCGTAGCATTCAGGGGGCTCGAAATACCAGTTACTGTAGTTTAACTGTTAGGAAAGTCGATACCGTCCCACGTATAGTTTCCGCGTCCAGCAACGGCCTTGCCCGGCTGCGTGGGGGACTTTTCAACCGTTTTGCCGGTGATCGCATCCACGAGTTCCATCTCGAATCCGTTGTCCCTGATGGGAGGCTCCAGCAGAGGATCCTTGCAGTACGGGCAGGTGAGATCCCCCAACCGCAGCCAGCGCATGAGGCACGCGAAACAGAAACGGTGGATGCACAATGTACTGCGGACATGAGGCGAAGTCGCACCAGACAACGTGCGTGACTCACAGGACGGGTTTGTAAAAAGTTTCCAAGCATATACTACACTCGAAGTGGCCAGCTATGTCTCCAAGCACCGTCATTTTACGAGCCTGGTGATGGAAAAGGGCGACATACTCTTTCTCTTCATGTCCTCGATCTCTTGCACGTTAACCCAGACATCGACGTCGAAGGGTTGAGCGGCTGAGCCAGTCTCAGCGCCGATAGGATTCGTCCCATCCCTTTCGCAGTCCATATACACCTTTGAAGAGGCCATCTTGTCCAGTGCGTGAGGGGTTCCTGTGCCAGTGCCACGCCTGAGGCTGTACGGGCGCCATAGGAGGCGTTGAAGGGGTCAGGGATGCAAATGAGTCGCTCTCCTGGCAGTCCTGTATGAGCTGTGATTGTACGGAGACGGAGTGACCAAGAGTCACGACATTTCAGGTTAGGGTTTGGTTCGCTCCCTCGCCATTAGTCAATTTTTTCTTAAACAACAAACTCGTGTTCCCAGAATGTACAGTATACACTACGGACCCGCGAGGACGTCGTACACGAGTCTGTAATTTATCAGTGCGGCAAACGGTACGATCCGGAACTTACGCCTTGACACATTCGGCGGCGCCCACTTCGTCAGCTGTCTCCATGCTTTTCAATTCAGGACCCTCCCCGTCCCAGAGCAACACGAGGATGTTCCCCCTCCACGGTGGCGCGCCTCCAATCTGCGCGATGGCCATGTTGATCGGGTGGTCCAAGTCAGTCTGATCCATATAGAGAACGGTCATCATCGCCTCCCGTTCTACACCGTCCTTGTTCACGTTTATGGGCACAGTGACCATCTCGTGCGTGATATTTTCTGCCCTCGGGGTCGGGTTCAGCCAAGGCATATACGCGTCGGCCCCGGATGGGACGGGGACCCTCTGTGGCGCAGCGGTTCCGGTGGGAAAGAGAAGACCGTCGCACAACAACGGCGCGTCCTAACCACACCGTCAGTGGGTACTACGAACAGTGGTCTGACGCACTGTGTTGCTGACGGCTGACTTGATCCGGCGTATAACGGCGTCAGTGGTGGTCGGATACATTGCGTGGCTCAACTTGCGGCCATCCGGTTTTAAAGGATTGTAGCCCCTAACTGGACACCCTTCCAGGCCCCTAAAGATGCTACATATCACGAAGGTGCAACTGTGGTACAGGGTCTATGTCGCAGTCAACAGCCTCTCGAATGTCCGCTCTGACGCGACTACTTTCGGGTCGCGTCCCGACTTATGGTAGTACCACAACGCTGCTACCAAACCTGTTCGCTCGATGTCGGCACTGTACAGAGCCGGCGCTGGCCCGTTCTTCACGACCAGTACGGGGCCGCGGACGTCCTTGCTAAAGATCGAGGACACCACGATATTCTGTGACGCATTTGGGCCCTTATTCGCTGCGTAGAGTTCGTAATACCAGGATAGCGTGTCCTGATTATTCTCATAAATGCAGCCAAGTAAAGTGGCCTGTGCTTAAGGTAAGTCGGGCGGTCGACAGTTGGTGGAACTCACCTCGGTTCCCAGATAGGAGTCGAGTGCCAGTGCCAACCCCTCGCTCGTTTCGACCTCAGGTATTCTTTTCATGGTCATCGCGCGGTGTAGTTCTTTGCGCGAGTCGCAAGCACTTGGGGTCACAAGGGCTGCGTTCGCGTTGCCCATTCCACGCAGTTTCCGGATTCTCTGTTACGGACGCGCTCAGTACGCCTCTGCACGTTGTTATTGTTACGCACCTTTTCACTTAGAGTCCATGGAGGCGTTCGCGCCGCCGCGAGCGCTCGGACGCGCGGAAGCGTTAGTGATGCCAGGTCGTGCATCCAGTCTACAAGGTCGTCATTTGTTGGGACGATCATGGCTGTAGTCGGATAAGGTTCACAGAATCATACGAAAGCAACCCCTTTCATTTTCCGATCATTCATACTCTACTTGCTCTGTATATCTCAGACCTGTGCTCGCGGTAGTTGTAGAATCTGATGAAAGACATTATGCATTCTCTAGTACAACCAAGCTCAAGACACTGGCGGATATCCTCGTCAAATTTCGAAGTCGGCAACCTTAGATTGCGCGGCGACCACGTCTGTTGGCCGTCAGTTGCTGCGCGGCGAGATCAGCGGAGTACGTACTGGCGGCGTCTTTAAATTTATACACGGCCTGCAAATCGTAGTACGCTTGCCACTTTTCCATCGTTCGGCGTTTTCCCTTAGACGCCTCGGCGGGTGCGCTGTCCTTGATTGGGTACCGTTGGACTCTCACTTCCATGACGACAATGTCGTGCAGCTGAAGCTGCCCTACACTGAGTTGTTGCAGTAGGTACTTCGCTCGCAACGACGTGCGGGCATCGTACACCGCCTTGAATTCGAAAGTCTTCGAAGGCTGACCTTTCTTGCCGCGTTCGTTCATCCAACGCGAAGCCTTGACCTGACCGGGACCCATCTGGTCGGCAACCTTGGCTGGACGACAGTCAGCTCGGCTCGAGAACAATAAATCAGGACGCACATGACCCGGTCGGCATACTGAGTTCATGTAATTGCCTCTGGCAGTAATCGGGGCAGCTGTCGACCATCGGTTGCACCGCAAAGGCCGCGCGTTGAGCAGGATACCCTTCGTTGTCGAACCAATACTGAGCAGAAAGCTCGCCGGGAATCCACAAAGTGATGGGGGTTCCAGTTCCGTCGAGGCAAAGGATGTTGGACGTGTCGTCGAACGGGGCTGCGATTCCCCAGTCCTTCTTGCTGGGCGAACTGGTTATGTTGTAAATGTTGTTCGCAGGGTCTGCCCAGCCAAGTACGATATCGAGTCTTCTGCCGTAATTGTCAGCGGCGCCCGACCAGAAATAACATAACAAACTTCAACTCGGCCGCTGACCAGTGCGAGACCCTGTCCATCGAGACGCCCTTGTTGACGAGGGCTTGCATTGCGCTGGCCTGGGTCGCTTTCAGCATACTATAGACTCGTTGTGGTTAGACTTACCTTCACAGCGTCGTCACTCAGATGAGCACCCCCTCTGGAGGAAGAGGAAGTGAGCGTTCCCGCTGGAACCGACGTGGGAGTAGGAGACGACGCCGTGACCGCCGACTGTACGACGGCAGGCGCGAGCACTGCATGCGGCTGTGCGTGAACGTCATTACCCCCCTCCAACACCGTTGTCAGGATAGAGCTGCACATGTAAGTGACTGGATATGAACAAGTAACGGTCTTACCCCAGTGTATTCCCGTCCGCCCCAACGAGTGCGCCTGGTTCGACGCCCAGCTGATGCAAGATGGCGACTGCGGTTGGCTATACGAAGTCAAGAGCACGCAACCCTGTTGCATACGCCTCACCTCATTGACCGTGAATTCGGGACGTTGAGTCGGGGATTGGACAGTCCCGCCCGCTGATGTACCTAGCACGTTATTGGTGTACACCGCCAACACCGGCTCGGCCCCTAAAGATATCAACGTCTAGTTTCTGCAGCGGCATTGAAATTTCCCACCTGAGCTGCTGAGAACGGTGCCTTCAGCCTGAATTGCCTCGGTAGTACCGGAGACACCGGCGGCGGCGACGACCTCAACTTCGGCGGACTCATCGTCAGACCTGTATCCTGTTAGTCCAGCGGTATACGCGAAACTTAACTTACATGTCTGTGACCGGCGAAAGCGGACCAGCTGCCGCTGTCTCAATACTGGGGCGAGCAGTCAGACAAAATTCCGGCGGCAACGACGCTGACTGACTGCACGCGCTTCGCCTGACTTTCGGCCGAGGCAGACGCTTGTCTGGTACGTTTGGGGGGCATAGTTCTGGGGTTGGATCTGGGGCAGGGGCAGAAGAAGTCACGTTCGGGGAGGATGGAGTTGTCCCCACTTAAATAGTGCCACTCTCCAGGGGTGTCTCATGTGAAGAGTGAGAGGAGTCGAGGGCGCTTCGGCCCAGGGGCCTACCGTGCTCCAAAGCAGGGGCGGGCGGACCTCAGAGGGGATCGATCAATGCGGCGGACAGGCACAGTATTAATGCAGGTACTCACTTTCAAGCCCGCAGAACCAACGTCCTCCCTTGCGCTCGAACAAGCTATGCCGAGTTCTAGTATCGAAAGTGAGAGCGGAATCTATCCTTGAACCCGCTGATCTTAATGGACAGCTCACGATCACCTTTGGGTAACCGGTTTATGGCCCGAACCCCTGCGTTTTTTCCATGTCTTGAACCTGAGCGAGACAGAGAAGGAATACCCGCAGTACGCCGTTGTGCCGAACACCAGCGCAGGCAAACGCGACTGGGCGTACGTTGCTCGCAATCCCAATGAACGCGACATGACTCGGGGGCTTCTCCCCTTGTACAAGAATCCGCCCATCTTCAAGAACGCCCCCCTCGATGCCTTGTATCCCGTAGGCATCCGTGTCCAGGGTTTTATAGAGCGTTGCAATCTGAAGACGTTAGGGACATGGGCCAGGTGAGGACTTTGCGTCGTCAACGCCAACTTCTCCTGACGGTCTCCTAGTGGTAAAACGGCGGCGAGCGCACTGCAGTTCATCGTGTTGACCGGAGGCAAAGACAACGGGTCTGTCTTCGCCCACTACAAGACTGCTGTTCGCGCCGTCGTCGAGTATATATTCAAGTGTCTCGATCTTCCGCCTGTTGCGGACGAGCAGGAGCCCGACACAATGTTCATCACGCGTCGTGTATTCACAAAGGTCAGTTGCACTGTACTCGCTATTTCAGTGAACTCATACTCCCAGGTCACTGGCTTGAATAGACTCACTCCGTCGGCCCTCGAACGGGGCGACGACCCCCTGGGTGTCTGCCATGCGGTGGACAGGGAGTGGCGCGTCATGAACAAGGCAAGCATTGGGATGTACATCCCCGACGATGTGGAGGCATGTGATGGCGCTATAGTCCCTTGTGACGGCATGTCCTTGTCCGAGGGAGATTTTGTTGACGTATGCGTCGGGTTTGACATCGTACACCGGCGTAACAGAAACGGGCAGGAGGCCGTCCAAGTGCACTTGAAAATGGAGCATGTCCTCCTGTTAGCACACGCGGAGTCGGTTGCCGATGTCCGTAACCTTTCCCTACTTTGTGCATCTCTGACGATTATTCAGTCGGATTCGGTGATGACTGAGGCGGAAGTTGCGGTGCATAACCCAGGGCTGTCATTTTTCTGAAGTATTAGCACTGTCTTTTACGTGGTTAGTTCGAGAGAGGTGTTTCCTAGTGGTAGCTCAGCCGTCGCAATACATTTATACGTCCCGATACCCAGAGGAATCATCGTTGTTTTCTCGTCCACATTCATATAAGTATGCATTGGTACGACAACCGAGGGTGTAACTGTTAACATGTGATAATAACCGAGCGTATTTCAGCGACATCCGCAACACGATGGGTCGTCCAGCTACGGACCATTAGCACATTAAGAATCGCGGTTTCGACACGCTCACTTCGCGACCGCGTACCGAGCGACAATCTTCTCGGTGTCGGTCATGTTGCGGAACTGGGTAACGGTGCTGCCACCGACAACCAAAAGATTCCCGTACGACGTACGGCCGTGGCCGGAGTCGTTCCCCGCGTGGATGCTGGTCAGGAGACACTCAGGTTGGTTGTTCAGCTCCGGCTCATGCACAAGCGAGGTGTAAGTGATACGATTGAAGTTATTGACGCCCGCAACCGCGGTGGGGCCCAGCCATACATCATAGTTGAGGCGACCGCCGGCGCCGACGTTCTCAGAAGCCCAAGGGATTGTGACCCAGGCCGGGTGTTTCTCACCCGCCAACCACAGGAGCGCCGTGATTCCTCGAGCCCCCCCCTTTATAAGTATCAGTAAACATCTCGGAGTTGCGTCCCACGCACCTGGATCTTCAACTGGACGGCGTTTTCCATGCGAGCTATGTCGGCGTGGGTAGTGACAGAAAACGACATTATTGAGGGCTGGAGAATTCCTTCAAGACTTATATGTACGTTCATTCGATCATAGCCGATATACAGGAGATGAAACTACACATCATTCAAAAATGTCCCTTTCCACGTTTACTGCCGTGGTCAGACAGCGGTCGCTGGTTTCACAGTGGACTCACATTGGCCCGTTCCCGTTCTCGGCGCGGGTGCGCCCTCTCTTCTGGCCCCGGCTCTGAATTGAAGACGTCGGAATGCCGGCATGTGTCGTGTCACTACTGCGACATTTGTGTGCATTAAACACGAGATTGACAATGTACGCACCCCGCTGTGCCCGACCCATTGCTTCCGGATATCCCGTCGGCCCCTGGACCTGAGGTGTCGGGCAGTGTCGCGTCGGAACTAGGAACGTCGAGTCAGGGTTATCGAAGGAGCACCAAGAAGTAGTCGACCCACCTTGATTGGCTTTCATTTTCGGAGTCGCTCGGCTGTACTTGGGGTATTCTAACAATTGTTGCCTCGTCAATTGAGTCTGAACCGGGGCCACCGTCCGTCTGTGTCTTCCCCTCGGTGACGCCGTTAAATTGTAAGATGCGGAGGTGCCTCGCCAGTATCTCGTAGTGCTGGCGCGGTTTCAGCCAACGGAGGCCACATCGGAGCCATTGACGTACTCTGAACTCAAAAGCGTGACTTTCGCGCTTGTGGAATGTGGCTAAGATGACGACCCAGTCGCCGACACGCAGCGGCCAGTCCTTCGTCGCAATGGGCAGTTCGACTGTCAGCAGGTCGTTACCTGTCCCCTTGTTGACGTGGATTGCGGTGTTTCCGCTCTGAACATGGATGTCGAGCCAAGTCCCCCGCAAGCCTGCGTCAAAGTCCGCATCGGTGCAAGACGTTGGGTCATAGAACTGTGTCCTTGAGCTTATGAATGCGAATGAGTTAACACATACCCGGCTATTGACATAGTCGTCTGCTTCATCACGGGCGATGGCTTCTGACACTGGCTGGATCTGTCTATGGAACCACCCCCTCTCATCGTTTATGTCTCCCCCGTCGATCCTGAACAGCCGATTGGCGTCCAGCCACGTCTGGCCCGGAGTCAGTAAGTGTGGCCAGACTACTCGTAGCACTCACCACGGCCGCGGACACCCGTCCAAGCAGATAAAAGTAGTAAGGAGTCCCGTCGTCGTTGTGGTATGCAGTGAAGTCCTGCGAGTATGCGTTGGGGTCCGGCGGAGAAAAGTGGCTGTCCAATTTAGCGGTGAGCATTGCTGGTGTCGCGTCGTTGGCTAGGAACTCCAGTGCGGCGTCTTTGGAAGGCAGGCGCGCGGGCCAACTGGGCTGCATGAGGGTGGCTTGAAGAACTGTTTGAGAGGGGCCCAGGGGCCAGCCAGGGGCAATGGGTCTCTACATGGTGGCGAGCCGACGCATAAGCTGTATGTGTGATAGATATCGATTTGGTGACATGTGTTACCTTGTCACATCATGTACGCCATGCTATTACCGCGATGATACGGTATACGCTAGCAAGCAATAGCGCCTTGTGAGCGCAAGAGTCCCGCTTCCAGACACCTCAGTAGGCTTCGAAAGCGCTGTCGGCTCGTGCCCGTTGTGACTCCCATTCTCTTTTAGTCCTCGCGTCAAGGGACTCCAATCGTTCAAACTCATTTCGAAACTCTTGGCCCAAGCGTGAGTTTAACACACGGGACTTGAAACTACGCAGGACTGCCACGGTTTTGAGGGAGGTTGCGCGCGACAACATGACGTATACGCTCTGAAGCGACCTGCAACCGTTCAGGTCCAAGATAGCGCTGGGCAAACTTCTCCCCTGGGATTTATAGTCGATATACGCGTACGCTGGCAACAATGGCACCTGAGTCCGACCCAAGGAGAATACCGCGCCCTCTTCAGACTTGTACTTAATGTACGTCTTTTGGGGGATTATCGGGACAACATTCGGTGGCAGGCCCGGCATGTTTACGCCGGAGCGAGGGATCTCCACAAACGCGCAATCCACGTATCGTCTCCCCCTTGCATCCGTGGAGTACTTAATTCCTTTCAGGATCCCCTCTGCCCCATTGACTACCGCGGCTCGGAGGGCGATGTTATCCATCACCATGACCTTCATCCCTATTGAGAGAGGCAGCTTCCCCAATGCATCCTTTGTCAGTGCCGATCGTAAGTTCCACGTTCGCTGCTGTAATTCTTCATTCAGTGGCAGCCCGTGGAAGGTGTCTTTTGAATAATAGTTGTGTAAGGGTCTTTTCGTGTTATTTGCATAGTTCTGTGCTAGCTCACGATTCAGCAGATCCCGCACAAGTTTGGTGCCACAAACTATTGGAGCCTCCGAAAAAGTTGCCTGTTCCGCAGCGGTCATACCTTGCAACTGCCGCCGCCGGATAGTGTCGTAGTCGGACAGTGAAAAATTGCATCCGCTGCCTCTCTGGACGTCAGTCATAGGTGACCTCCCATCCCAAGCTATACCCAGGCGTATCCGGGCGAGTAGGTTTGTATATTCTGGGTCTGTCCTTGCTCTGAAGTTTTTGCGCAGGATGACGACTTTTTTAAATTCACGCCAGATCCACGCGCCATATAGTGCATCAATTCCAACGCAATTCTCCCGTGTGCCGGCTGAGATCCGGTCGACGAGGTCGTGGGCGAAAAGGGAATGGGCTTGGACCGGTCTGAGTTGGCCCATGTCGCCCAGGAGAATGACATTGATCCTGCCAAAGATATTATCGGTGCCCAGAGTCTGGACAGACCGCCCTTCATTCAGTCGTGCGGAAATAAGCGCGAGTAAGTCCGCTGAAACCATTGATATCTTGTCGATGACCAGGTATCTAATGTCCTTCCAGATGCTCGTGAGGTCCGCGGTGCGCGATCCGGCTTTCTCGTCCTTGCGTTTCGGTAAGAATGTCAGTGCGTGTATGGTGAAACCGTCGATCAGGACAGCCGCACACCCTGTTGGAGCGCTTAACATCATTGAGTCCGAGACTCCACAACGGCGGAAGAACTCCACGACAGCTTTGATGACAAAGCTCTTCCCAGCGCCGCCTACGCCTGCAATATACAGCAGTAATTGTTCCTCCATTCCAAATATAAAGTGCTCAGCTATAATTCGCAGAGCCCTGAGTTGTTCGACATTGTCTTCCAGGTCAAGTTCCTCAATTACGTCCTGCAAGATCTGTTCAGGCGTAGCATGGTCAAACCCAGCGCCCCGCGAATGAATTGTTTCGGATACGAACACGAGTTGACCAACGGAAGTCGTCGGGTCAATGAGCCTGTCAGGGTCCAACCTTCGACGTTTCGCAGGGCGTAACATCTCCAAGGGTTGCGCCGCTGGTCTCTTATTCTTGCCAATGGCCTTGATGGTGGCCCAAAGTTTTTCAATATCGCCCCTGTCAGCGTCGGACGTCACTGAGGTCTCGGGTCCGTCCTGATAAGGGTCATTCGGCCGGGTGCGATTCTTCCAAACAGCCATACCTGACAACGTCTTCAGTATCTCCTGCTCTGCTTTAGTAGCTGATGATTCAGCACCGGGCTTTATAACTGGCGAGTCCTCCTCCAATTCTTGACCAATGTCGGGGCCATCATCATGCTCAAACTCTATGTCCAGGTCAGCGTCGCGGCCGAGTGCGTTCGTAAAACTCTCAATATCAGTACCATGCCCGGCACCGTCAGATCCTGGGAGCATTGGCGCGACTTTCCCTGCTTTTCGCAGCTCTTCGTATTTGTTGCGTGCGTCCTTACATTCATTTTCGATGTTCATGTTATTCATGACTGACAGTGCGGGGGCCGCGAAGGATGTCGCGTAGAACGTGTCAGTCCAGGACGTATCAGGGCTTTTCAAGTCGGCTAACGTGCGCCATGGCTTGAATAGGATAAGCATGGCTCGACACCAACGGTCCTTCTCAGCCACCCCCCTGTCAGGACGTGGGATTTTATCACCCAGTAGTACGTTCACGCACGGGATTGCTCGGAACCGGCTTAGGTGGGAGTCGCTTTGGTCATGTTCAGTCATATACTCACCGCGCAACTCAGCTTTGCGCCCACGCTTCTTTTTCTGACCCGCGTCGGTGTCATCTTCTAAACTGTTATCCTCTTCGGCCTCTTCTCCATTGTCCGATCGCCGCGCCTCCCCTGTCTTGGATATCTTTACTATGTTTTCCTCATGTTCCCACAACGTCATGGATGTGAACGGCGGTTGTGAACTTCGCAGAGGATAGTCCTGGATTCTGGACGCGATCCCGACGTAATTGTCCATGACAATTACCGTAAGTTGTTCGGAGTCGCGGCTTAACTGTTCTTCTTCCTCCGCATCATCCAGGTTCTCTAGTGCACTATCCAGGCCGGGGTCAACATTCGACTCGGATTCGGGCAGCGCGGGAGCAACCTCCGTTAAGTCCCTTTCCTGCCTCGCAATGTGGCGGTCGTAATCGCCCCATTTGACCACTTTGAAGCTGTGACTGGTATAGGAGTCACCACCGCCCACTAAATAGCTCATGACTTGTTGGTGCGACATCTCTTGTTTGGACATGAGAGCCATGACAGTTTTCGTGAATAGGCTTCGATTGACTTCCGCTTGTTCGTACCTTGGGCTATCTTCCGGGTCAAACTTGATATTGTTCATTTTAATAGCATATTCGACGGCGGCGAGGCCTACGTGCGTCGCAAGCGTGCCCTTAGTAATGTAGTCGGTGATGTAATATACAAGGGCCTTGGCTGCCTCTCCGGAACCGACGTACTTAATATCCATGTTGCAGCGTAACAGGAAAATTATGAGGTCATTAAAATTATTGATCCTGGGATGAAGGCGGCGCATGATAATAGACTCCGTTTCAGGATCTATCCGTGTAAGCGGGTTTACGGATCCGTCAATACGCATTCTACATGACTTATCGTTTCTTGGTTCACCATTCTTCAAGTGTTTCCAACAAGTTTCCCGGTGACCATGCCAGTTTGAAAGGATGACGAGTTCTTCTACCGTTTCTCGGAACGCCGTCTGGAAATCGTCCTCAGCGAGACTTGACATTGTGGGATCTCGATGTAATCTCGGATCAAGAGTGCCTGCTGGCAACGGGGGAGCTTCCATCGCTCCTTCTGTTTCGACGACGAGTTCAGTCGTACTCGGCAGTTCGCATTTGATAATCGACTCGAGCCAGCGGAACATACTATCTGCGAAACCGGGTGAGTCATGCATACGATCTCGCAAGGCTTGGGGCGAGGGGTTGCCCTCAATCCAGACTAGCATATGACAATGGAGAGTACCTCTGCCTTGTGCCTCAACCATGCCGTAGTATCCACAGCATCGGCCAAACAAGCCATTCTGTTCAGCAGAGACGGACGACGGGTCGTAACGCAAGATGATGCGAATGAAACCCTGGATTACTTCGTCGAAAAACAAAGCGGCAGCGGCTGGATTCTGCGCGATAAAAATGTTTCGCTCCTTCGAGGACATGGTCGCCCACTTCTCAGGCTCAATCCCGCCAATTGCTCCGAGAAGCGGGTCGCATATATCAGCTGGATTCAGCGTGATAAACAATGCTGGTGTGGCCATCTTCTTCATCATCGCCCGGATTTCATTCCGCCGACACTGCTTGTAACCAGAACTCCCCTTCAGGTCCTTTGCCAGCAGTTTAAGCTTGTTCAAGGTCCGCATTGCACTCTTTTCTGCTTTATTTGAAGGCTTCGCGTTGGGATTTAGTTCCCATTTAGCCATCAGATCAGGCAGCACGGATCCCATCTCATTAATCTCCTTCACTATCGTAGCGTGTGCTTTAGCGTCGGTCCTGAACGTTACGTGCTTATTCACCTCCTTTTTCTGAATGATATTCCAACAGATGTACGCAAAATTAGGATCCCTTTGGAAACGACGGTCCTGTTGTAACAACATGTTCCGCACTTGTCTCTCGAACGATATGTGTTGCGCATCAGTTCGGTCCGGGTGATGAAACCCGCCTATGCCCCAAGGATCCATTGCAGGGAACGTGAAAGTTAACAAACCAGGGTCTCTGTCGCTAATAAATTTGGAGCCGCTCTGCATTTTAACGAAATTCTTCTTGTCAAGGCACCACGTCACCGCTGCCGCCTTCATTTTTCGTTGATCTTGCGGTGTATTTTCGCCCACAGTGTAACCTACTGCTTCGACAACGATAGATCCGTCGTCGATTTCCACATCGAGGCCTCTGGAAGAAGAATCACCCCTGTCAGCGTAGCCGTCAGGCGTGGCTGACGGTGCATCGGGCAGACAACAGATCTCGATGGCAACAGGTACCGCTTCGTCCACAGATTCCGGATAAAGATCGGCGAGGTTGCTGGGACTGTACGCGACGCCCGACGTCATATAGTGCGCGTTTCTTGACATCAGAAAGTCTAACATAATGCTGACCCGCGTTTTCGACACCAGTACCGGCCTCAGATCCTTGATGTTATCCCTAGTTGGGGCGGTGGACGGACCGATAAAAAGAGCACACATCGCGTCTCGGATCTCCTCGCGAGGGGGAGGTAACATCGCGCGCACGGACGCTATGTCCTGTGCGAATATAGCGACATTACCTTTCGAGTAGCCCTGTGAGAATGCCCTGACTTTGTCGAAGCCGCGGGATGACGGCTTGTCACAGAACAAGTGTGTTATACGCGTGGCGCGGCACCTCGACACCATCATGAGGTCATACAGCGAAGATTTCTCGAACGCTGTTTTGACATCGGCTGGCAACTCGTCGATGCCAAAATACTGAAAATTGGCAAGTGCATCTAACGGTTGTAGACCCTGTTTCATTACTAATTTACATGGTAGGCACATGTCTATAACCCCTTTCTTAGAGGTGTCCGACAGAGCCGCGGGACACAGGATCGCGTTGTCGTACGCCTCAAAATTGTAAGTCGTGGGCACAGTCTCATTCGGGAGCGACGGATTTTGCAGGACCCGCAGGTCGTATTCCAGAGGATTCTCTTTGCTCAAGAGTTTTCGAGCGCTCAGTCGGCCGCAAACGGCGCAAGGCAGCGGCACCCACTTGGGTGGAGAATATATGTCTTGCCACTCATCAATGATCTGTCGTTTCTTAGTAAGTGGACACATGTACGGGAAATCGTTCTGGGCTGATGCGGTTGCAGCTTCAACAGCGAGTTTCCTGTTGTGGGCAGGAGAATTGGACGATGCCGCCGGATCGGCGGTCTTTTTGGCAGCGTTATTTTTCTTAACCTTAGCTTTTCTCGCGGCCTCATCATGAGCCACGGA
This sequence comes from Mycena belliarum, assembly GCA_029282135.1. Lineage (NCBI taxonomy): Eukaryota > Fungi > Basidiomycota > Agaricomycetes > Agaricales > Mycenaceae > Mycena > Mycena belliarum. The sequence goes on along the minus strand of JARJCN010000129.1, from coordinate 73,281 downwards.
CGTCGGTGTTCTAGGGGCAGGAATAACCTCGCGGTCCGTTTTGCGGATGGAAAATAACAGCGGCGTTAAATGACCTGGGCATGTAAGACCACATTCGTGCGCGAGCAGTGCTTGAATAACAACAGGTCTGAGTTTGCTCGCCATAACACCGTGAGCCATACACAAGAGTAACATTTCCTTCACAGTCATATGAGGGAATAGGGATACGAAGCCGGCGATGTTGCCCGTGTGAGCGGCAACGTATTTCGAGTCCATATCGTCGAAATGAAGTCCCGCAACGACATCGCCTGTGACGATTCCTACATAGTCGCAATTGCGGTTCAGTTTGTAGGTGCTCACAAATGACAGACCGTCTTCCGAATCAACCATTATATCATTTGAGAGCATCATTGGCAGTACATGAAGATCATCAATACTTTCAAGTGTTGGAGCTGAGTCAGGTATGCAAACCGGAACAGGTCTTGCTATGAAGGGGGCTACCCGACATGTATCAATTTGTCGGAATATGAGACCAGTCACCGGACAATCGACGGTACATTCATGTTCCATCAACGAATGTAACAGGTTCGGTCGTCGGTGCTTGAACGGGAGACCGTGCATAGCTGTCAGTGTATGCAGATGCGTCACAGCGATGGGCAAGTACATCTTCAAGAAACGGGCGACGTCACTGGTCTGACAGGCGACATGTTTCCCGTCTCTGGGCGTAGATGCACTGCTTATATCCTCGACCGGCGCACAGTGGATAAGCTCAAAATATTTGTTTAGCGTGAATAAGCGGGTAGCGCCCTCGATCTGTTGTCCACGCTCATTCGAAAACACGAGATTGTGCAGGTCTAGCGCAGGTTCGATTGCGTCGGCAGTGTGCTGACGACGGTCATTGAGAAGCTGGCGGAATTGCAGGGCGCTCCCCCAACCGGGACAATCGTGGGTGCATACATGACCTTTGAGCGAAGCTAGTCGAAAATCGTTGTACTTTGAATAGCGGGCATTAGAGGCCGGAAGCACATCTGGGTTGTGGAGGCTGAAGATAGCAGCAATGTCACTGGCGGTGAAGAACTGAAAACCGCGTACGACAGATTGTATCTGTTGGAAGGTGACGGTGATGGTTCGGGCATCAGTGCAAGCCATGTCCTTATCTCCTGCGAATTCATACTGTGCATTAAGGTCCGCAAGAGAAATGTGATCGGAAGACGTCAGATTGGCACCGAGCGTCAGGGTGCAAGAACGGTGTAGTAGGTTACAGTGGACAGTGGACAGTGGACTAGCGGGAGCAATGCCTACTTGGATCGGTACGGCAGCGGAGGCGGTGGCAGTCGTTGCTGTCTAGCATTAGTCGCGTGAAGATACAGTGAGGTGCGCGAACACACCAGTGCTAACGGAGTCCATGGCATGAGCGGTGTCGGCGTCAATTATTGTACGACCCTCGCCTGAACCAGCCTCCACATCATGCAGAAAAGTGTCCGCCATATGTACCGTGGGTACTGAAGAGGCGGCATACTCACTCTGAGCATGGACGAACGTTACTTCGTGAGCTAGAAACAGGGTCGGTAAGTTATCGTCTGACCGAAGTGACTTTCACGTACGAGTAGGGGCCCAGGTGGAAGGCACTGGGGGGCCAGACGGATCATCGACATCCATCAGGACGCAATGCCAATCCGACGGCAGTGGTGGACTGCCGCGAGGGTCAATGTCGTCTGGGACGTCGATGATAAAGGGACGCGGAGCAGGTCGACTTTCAGCCATTGTTGTAGCAGAGGGAAAGGAGGTGTAGGTGAGAGGGGAGATTGAGGCGCATGAAATATCCGAATAAATTTACTCGATTTATCAGATTATTTATTTATTTAGAGGTCGGATCACCGGGCCTGTATGATCGGCGACGCTGGGGAGGTTTCTAATTCGCATTTCAGACCTGGAACCTGAATCAGGTACCAGGAATATACTGAGTATATACCAAGCCCGTATATTGCAAGTATATCTGGGGTATATTTGTAAAATACTTAGGATATACTTACAATATAACAGCCCCGTATATTGCCCATTGCCCCCAGTGTGAAGGAGCGCATTGGCGACATCGCGTCCTAGCGGAACGGGTATCTTCACTTTCTACACCGTATTCTTCGCTGACATAGCCCGGCAAACCGCGACTTTCCTGCGCCAACCGCGGTTTTCCACACAAAACCACAAGAGCCTTGTGCTCCCAACCCACGCACACACACACACCCGCAGTTTTCACTGCCTATAAGCCTGCCCACAACATGCCAGACCCCCTTGGGACCACGCTCTTACAAACCCCCTAGAGGACGAACAGGCCACCGACCGAAACCCACACCCATTCCCTCGGTAGCGCCGCAGTCCGCATCACACCGCAACGTAGACCCGACAAAACCGGTATTCGAAACAGAGGACAACTACGATGATCCTCCTGAGAAGGAGGAAACCATCTTGGCTGGTAAAAACAATGTCGATGGTGATGCCAATGCTAACGACGAGAGTGACGAGGATGACGAGGAGGATCACAGCAACGACTCAAAGTCGGTCATTTGCTACGGACAGTATCTCTGGCCACAGAAACTTCTTGGTGGCATTTTCAACAATCCCGCCTATTCTCACACTCAGGCATTTGATACCGCTGGTCTGCAGCTAGTGGGCCAGTTCTTCCATCCTCGAAAGATTATCCTCGATTTGAAGAATTGGGTCTTAGAGGTATGTATCATATCTGTATTTGTTATATCTTATCGGTATCAGGATTGACATAATATCTGTAGGTACATTTGCTGCTTCATGCATCTTGTAAGGGCAACCACGCGACCCGAGAAGTCAAGGGTCCTGGCATGGGGAATCCGAAGGTTAATTGACAGGCCGTGCTACTAAGTACAAGTATAGCGCACCTGGCGTGGGGAATCCGAAGAGAAGAACATCAGAGAAGAACATCTGAGGATTCCCACGCCCGGAGCCGCGTAAAATACCTACTGACTAGTAGCACGTGCGCGAGGTGATCAGAGCAACTGGGGTGATGCGCATAGGTCCCGTGCGCGGTCACAGGCCACGTGGTATCCGGAACCGGAGCTCCAGCGGGGTCGCGGGAGCGGACGCGCGGGAGCGGAGGGGGGAGCGGGGGACGGAGCGGGGACTAGGGCAGAGGTCGGAGCGGAGGCGAGGTCGGGGGCCGGAGCGGAGACCGGAGCCGGAACCGGAACCGGAACGGGGGCTCCCCTGACACGATCCCCCCTTGGAATGCGGTGCCTCGACGGGACGTGGACGTCGGGGCTTTGGAAGGGGAGGGAGTCAAAGGTGGTGGTTGTGATGGCGTGTGGTGCGGGGGGGTACTTCCAGTAGAAATCCGCGATGAGTTCCGGAGCGAAAATGTCGGAGTGTTTAACCCATGAGTTGTGAGAAGAATTATACCCTTTCCACTGCACAAAATACCAGACACCCGTGGCCGTAGTAACTTTACAAAAGAACCTGATGCTGGTCCAGGCCCGCTTTACAAAATATCTCGACTCGCGTCGGGCGTGGGAACATCATTCCTGGGCCTTTCCTGTGCCGCAATGGCAACCTCGCTTGCCCTCGCTTGTGTTCTGAGGAGTACCAGGCATCACGGCATCGCGGCAAAGCCCTCAATTTGGGTCACACTGTTCGGCAGGTCGCGTATGCCAGGCACGTGATATTTGGCGTCACATCCAATTATTTTGCGGGCAAAAAGTCTACTCCTCCTGCTCTTCCTCCTCGCTTGGTCCTCCGTCCAGCGACTTCAAATCCCATCGGTGTGCGATGCACCATCCACCAGGCTGCTTTCCATCGCAGCGTAATCGGTGTCCAACGCATCTCTTCCTTCAGCATGCAGACCTCCTCTGTCCAGCGACGCATCCGGGCCCAGGCCTTGGCCCATTCCACACGTAGTCCTGTCAAGCATTCAATAAAGTCGTTCAATACATCATTTGCATGGAACATACCATTTGCGACGGCTGTGTTAGCCCCGGCCGCACTCACGTCTGTGCCTGTCCAGATCCACGACATCGTGCGCCGCCCTTCCCCTGTCGGGTCTTTGTGGCGCTGCCCTATAGCAACATCTTCCGCCACATCCTCTGCTGTTGCCGCCTCGCCGGTGCTGACCTGCGCCCGATCCTCTTCTTCGTCCATACACCGCAGGTCCTTCTTCGGATCGAGGCGGTGCCATCCCAGCGCGGTTTCTCCCACCAGCACGCGGCGCGCCTCCCAGGCTGCGACATATTTCTCCGCCTGCATCCTGATCTTCTCATCGTTCCGGTTCATCAGATTTTGCGCGCGCGTCGTTGCACCCTAATGCCGGACGTGACCACCCTTGTACGTGCGGAAGCGCGACTTGACGTGCAGGTAGTTTCGTATTTGATCCAGGCTCGTATGGCATTGCGCGTCCCGCAGCCTCGCCTCTATCGCCACCACACCCTTGTTGCATCCCAACATGCGCGCGTCCTCGGAGAGAGCCGACGGCAGAAAGAGAGGCACGTTCTCCGCCAACGCTGCCTCCTCCTCCTTTCCAGCCGCCGGCGCCGGTCTATCTGCCAGTGCTTGCAGCGCGGCAGGCATGTAGACGGCCTGTATCTTGCGGAAGCGCGCGGTATAGCGACTGAGCTTGGTCCGCTTCTTGATGATCTCCGCGGAGGTTTCGCTTGTATCGCTCTTGCGTGCTTGGACAGCGACCTTGATGTGGCACCTACTCGACCACACATCAGTCCGGGTTAGCATTGTCAGTGGGTCACGCACTGTTGCTCTTCCAGATCGAGCCCAGCTAACACAAACATGCTAGGACTGATGTTGTGGATGGGTAAGATACCCCTATCCTGTTCTGCGGCCTCCTCCTTCACAAACTGGAGATGGACATCGTTTTCGTTTAGCCCTGTAGAACATGTCGGTCGGTAGTTCCATATGAAGAACAAAGACTTACCCGATTTTGGGAGCGGTACGGATTGGGTTTTGTCGGGTCCGCCTCAAATGCCACAACCATAGCCTTCCACGCGCTAACATTGTCGAGCTGGTTCTCGGTGAACGTCTGGAACACCTCTTGCTGGAAATTACGTTCGGGAATGGCTGTCAGAAGACGCTTCTTGAGGAGCACCCCGAGCCTGACCAATTTCTGCCAATTCCAATGGCTCCAGTGGTCGTCAAGAGTGTCGTGACGTGATCCTGGCCCCATCTCCCTGGTACTCGTGGCGACAGGGCCAATATTAGCCCATGGCCGCTCGATTCCTTCGCCGTCTGTGTGTGCTGCCCCGGGAGTGTAATTGAGGGAAAAGTATAGTTGGCACAGCATCTTGTGCCCGTAGATATGGAGCTTGGGGATGACGAAGCGGCAGAGCACCAAGATCAGCGTCAAGCGGATGTCCGGCGGCAGTGTCTTGAGATGGTCGACGAGATATATCATATGAGAAAAACTTGAACAAGCGGGAGCAAATATGGCGGAGCATCGACGCAACAAGATAGTCCATATTAGCGTATCTATTTGGCAGGTCAGTGCAAACGTTGACTGTGAATTGCTTGCCACACACCTCTCTCCACGCTGCAAATCTACAGCGGCAGTCAGTTGCACAAACTCATGGCGTGCACATACGCCGAGTCCGACACCAGTGCTGCCATAACCCCGTGAGAACTTCGTATTGGCATAATCCAGTGCTGCCAATCCGCTGCAGGTACTCATCTGGTCGTGCGTGAGCTTGAATCATCGGACAATTTGGACGACTCACCTCCTTTTGATCTGTCACTGTCAGAAGGAACTTACGAAACACAGTGTCCTCTGTAAAGTACGCCCAGCCAGTACCCAGTCCCGGATCTTTCAGCTCGCTCGATACAAGCCGCCGCTTCAAGCGGAAGCAGGCGTCGATGGCTAGAAAGATGATGTATAGAAACCTGATGTCCAGTCAGTCAGGTAAGCTGATCACACAGTCTGCAAAGACTTACTTGTCGTCATCGGACGCCGACTCCCAATCGTCTGGCAGATTTACCCCCGGCCGAGGGCAGGCTGGGCACAGAACTGCCAGCTCTTCTGGCCCTGTATCCGCTACCTTGCACTCTCCATTGTTTCCCACCCCACCTCTCTTAAGGAGAAGCAAATGGCGCCACTCGTGCATAGTGCGCATGAACGCCTTATATCTATCCTACGAAGCAGCTCCAGTATCAGTCGCCCATATAACCATGAACAATATCATTGCGCACCTTTACTTTGTACAGCCCGCTGTTATCCGTCAGCTTCTCTAAGCCAGAGTAGAAGTCGTAAGTTGTGACTTTGCCCAGGAGCGTCATGATGTGGAACATCTCCAGCGCGCGAAAGGTTGTGCACGTCTGTGGTTCCCTGTGCGTCGCGGTGATAAGCCGCTAGAAAAACCAGCTATGAAACACGCACTTTTTGCGATTTACAGCGCGCATCTAAGAACCAGCACATCTCCGTGTGGCTGGTTAATCAGGATTATTATCCACCAAACCAGGAGGCTTAGAACATCCACTCTGCGAAGTAAGGTTGAAGCCCCAGACCTACGAACCTTAGAACCCACAAAGTTTTATCGTGCTTAGCTGGAATACGCGACGCGCCGGGGTCACGTGACATGTCGTTAGACCAGCGGAGATGTCCGAAGGAGATTAGGATTGTTCGTCTAAGATTATCGGAATCTTAGGGGTACATCCCGTAGAAACCTATAGTATGTGGTACCGTTGAAAAGCTACGGCCCAGCGCTACCTAAGTAACAAAGAGAGAACGTAAAGGGAGGAGACCAGGGCTAAGAAATGCACCACACAACTTGTTCAACAGGAGTTGTCCTATACCAATCGAGGGGTTAGAAACCTAGGAACCGTAACAACCCCAACTCTCAAGACAGACACCTAGGGGGCGCGGCCCACCAATCACATAAACCGCGCAGCATATCCGACGACTATTTAATAAGCAATGTATACCAAAGTAGTCGATCATCGTTTGTAATTGTAAATACCTGTAGTATAAAAGACCAGAGGAGCAGAGAGGACGGCACTGAATCGGACCCCAGTTTTTGTACGAGGCAACTACCATTGTCCCTCATCACAGCTAGGATTTGGTTGAGGGCTTTACTCTGGAATTCCGCTGTCTTGCGATAGTGTCCCGAATTAAAGTTTCTTTTGATAAATCATCTGTTCTTAAGATCGTCGAGCTCTGTGCTAAACCGTATCCGTCTCCGTTGAATCCGCTCCTTAACTCCGAAGTACTCCGTGTCCGTTGAACTGGGAATTTTGAGATCTGAAGTCATTCCGAAGACCGTTTATCCGCTCCGATTAAAGAGATCCAGGCAGAAGCCTTAAAAACCTTGCCGGCCTTAAAAACCGTATCTTGCATATAGCTGAGAAGCTTAAAATCTAAAGTCCCACAAGACTCATACTCCTAAGAATCTTGACTCTGTCAAATTCTACGGACGAGACTATACCATAACCAACTTGGAAGTTCCTCTCTTACGAGACCTTTCTTGTGCAGAAACCTCAAATCTTGACTTGGAGCTCCTTAGACCTACACTTGTGTCTAATAAGACCCGATCTCGTCAGATAAACTTTGGTGCAGTAAAGAGGTGTTTAGTGGATTAAGTCCAGGTTTCCAGGGGTTGTGCTAGAGTGCATCTGTTTAGTCAGAGGACGATAGTGCGATAACTTGGTTGGTTGGGTTTAGTTTGTTTTTCATTTGCACGCTTAGTTTCTGAGCAACCGTTTCATCTGGAGCCCACCGTGAGGGGGTTTCGAGAAGAGATTTTCAATCTCTGCATAAAGAAATTATCTTTGAGATATTTCAAGTCATCCGTGGCTTAGTTTTCGAACGAGAAGTCAAGAAGGAATCTTGAGTCCTAAAAACTCTGAAACCTTAGACAACTGTTTTAGAGCACACATTTGGCAATCCAGGCAAATCTGTCCATAAACAGATAAAACCACGTCTTTGCAAGACTCAGACCACGAGTCAAACGAGGAAGAATCCGTAGAGTTCGAAGGTTCTGGGAATTTACCAAGTACATATTGGAATATTCCTGGAAGTAGAACTTCTGCCCGCTCCGCTGCAGCCAGAATTGTTGCACCCCTAGAAACCGCCTCTAGAAGACGAGTTTCAATTCCCGAGAAAGCTAGAGCCGAAGCATCTGCTAAGACTCAAAGCCGTATAGACGCGAACTTAGGACAAAGGTCTAAGAACGTGAACCCTATTGCCGCTACTGCGAGCACTAGTCGAAACCAAGGAGCAGCCATAGCTTCTACCAGTCAAAACCCCTCCGTTTCGAGACCGGCTTCGCCAGTTTCAAACACTTCGTTCCAAACGAATATACCTAGAACTCCAGTAGTTCAAATAAATCAACCAGTACCGAGTGCCGTCCCAGTTGTTAAAACCAGGATGTCAGGAGTTGCTAGTTTCCGTGTACTGTCAGGGGAGCCCCCGCTCCGGTCCCCGTTCCGGTTCCGGTTCCGGTTCCGGCCCCCGACCCCGCCTCCGCTCCGACCTCCGCCCCAGTCCCCGTTCCCTCCGTCGTTCCCCCCGTCGCTCCCTCCGCCCCCGCTCGCCCGCTCCCGCGACCCCGCCGGAACTCCGGTTCCGGATACCACGTGGCCTGTGACCGCGCACGGGACCTATGCGCGTCACTCCGGTTGCTCCGATCACCCCGCGCACGTGCTACTAGTCAGTAGGTATTTTAGGCGGCTCCGGGCGTGGGAATCCTCAGACGTTCTTCTCTTCGGATTCCCCACGCCAGGTGCGCTATACTTGTACTTAGTAGCACGGCCTGTCAATTAACCTTCGGATTCCCCACGCCAGGACCCTTGACTTCTCGGGCCGCGTGGTTGCTCTTACAGCAGAAGAACGTCTTCTAGGGATTAACCGGTCAAGATTGCGAAGTTCGGCGTACAAGGCTCGGACAGCTCAGATAGCACTCCAGCCTCACCCCATTCGAATCTTGCCCCCTCCTCCCCCGGCATCGTCGCCGACATGCCCGGCAGTACCCCCGTCGGCGCTCCTGGAGCTCCGGTTCCGGACCCGACCGCGGACGCCCGGATGTCCGCTACCGAGCGAGCCTCGCGCGCTTGACCGCCCTCATCACCAACCTGCAACCCGCACCTGCTCCGGCCCCTGCGGCACCCGCTCCGGCCGCGAGTCCAGGCTTATTCTCGGACATCACCTCCGCGAACAAAACAGTCCTCCGACCGAACCCCCCGTTCGTCTTCGACGGCGACCGGACCCAAGGCCGCGCGTTCCTCCACGCGGTCCGGACGTACATCCGGTTGGTTCCGGAAGGCTTCCGGGACGCCTACGGGGATCTCTCCGAAGACAAGGCCATCCGGTTCGCCATGTCCTTTATGGCGAAGGATGCGGCGCAGCGCTGGGCCGAACGCCAGAGCGCCAAGGAGCCCTTCCCCTTCCTTCTCTGGGAGGACTTCGTCCGGGAGTTCCGGCTCCGGTTCATCGAGGAGAACGAGCAGGACCACGCCCTGCACAAGCTCGAGTCCCGTGCGTACCACATCTACCGGTACACCGACGACTTCGAGGACCTCGTCGACCTCGCCGGCTTCGAAGACCAGCTCATCAAGGTCACGAAGTACAGGACCGGACTCGACCCGGCGATCAACCTCGCCATCACCGGCTCGAGCGACCCTCCGGACCTCGAGGACTACCCCGGCTGGCGTCTCCGCGCGTACCGCCAGTACGAGTCGATCCAACGCTCAAAGATCGGCTCGACCGGAACCTCCGGAAGGTCCGCGCACGTTCCGAACCGTGCCCGGATGATCCCGGTTTCCCTTCCGGCCGCTCCCTCTGCCCCTCCGAGGTTCGCAGCGCCCCTGGCTCCCGCTCCGGTTCCGATGGACGTCGACCGGACCCGCGCGCGCGCTGCCCCCCGCCGCGGCTGCTTCCGCTGCGGCGAACCGAACCACTTTGCCCGGGACTGCACCGTTCCGGTCGACATCCGCGCAGTCGACGTGCTGGATGAGGTGATCCGGCAGCTGGACGGTGAGCTGCTGGAGGAGCTGCTGGCCCGTGTTGCGTCGTCCGAGGCCGCCGCGCAGCATTCCGCTGCCGCGGCTGCTCCTGGTCCGGAGGATTTTCCCCTCCGCGACGAGTGAGCAGTGCGCCCTCGTTCGCGTCCCCCAATCGTTTCAATGTGTTGTTTAACGAGTCAGACAATACACCCCTTTCCCCTATTGAAACGATAGACGCACCACCCCATCAAGGTCCGGCTAAAAATAGCGATGATGTAAGGGAGCAAAGGATCTCGAACTCTACCTCCAATGCGTCATCGCTGACCAATCCTCCGGCCGCTCCGGTTGCTCCGGACTCCGGAACCGCTCCGGTCCCCCCGGCAATCCCGTGTGCACCACGGAAGCCCTCCTGGGAGCGAAGGCTCCCGAAGCGCTACACCGTCGCGGCAATCCCGGCTCCCAACTCGCTGCACCTCCCGCTCGAGTTCATGTCTACCGATAGCGCTGCGAAGCTCTCGACCAACGGGCTCGTGGACTGTGGCGCGACTTCCGAATTCATCGACTCGGAGTACGTCGCTGCCAATCAGTTCCCGGTCTGACGCCTTTCGCAGCCGATCCCGGTCTTCAATGTAGACGGCAGCCCCAACGAGGCCGGCTACATCCGGGACATTGCGGACGTGGTTCTCACGTACAAGGGTCACAGCGAGCGTGTCCAACTCGCGGTCACGCGCCTCGGCAAGGAGAAGCTCATCCTCGGGTATTCCTGGCTCCGGAAGCACAACCCGGAGATCAACTGGTAAACCTGGGAGGTCAAGATGAGCCGCTGCCCTGCCGGTTGCGCTACGTGCACCACCGAGGCTCGTTCCGAGCGCCGCGCGGCTCGCTCCGCCGCGCAGTTGCTCAAGCGGCTACGCTCCGGTCCGGTTCCGGCGATCTGCGTCGTAGACGTAGAGGACCGATCGGACGAGGACGAGGACGACTCCGAAGACCCTCCGGGGCCTCCGGTACCGAGGACGACGACGCCCAGATCGAGGAAGGGGACCGGATATTCTATACCCGGTTCACCCCTTCCGAAGACATCCGGGCCACCGGAACCGTTTCACAGCGGTTAGCGGAGGCGTTCACCCGGAACTCCACGCCCCCTCCGGACTCCATTCCGGAATGGGCCCGGGAGTTCGAGGACGTCTTCAACCGGGAGTCGTTCGACTCGCTACCGGAGTGCCGGACCTGGGACCACACCATCGAACTCGTCCCGGATTCGAAGCCCGCGAACTGCAAGGTCTACCCGATCTCTCCCCTCGAGCAGCGCGAGCTCGACGCGTTTATCGAGGAGGGATTGGCGACCGGACGGATCCGGCCTTCCAAATCCCCGATGGCGTCCCCCGTCTTCTTCGTCAAAAAGAAGGACGGAGGCCTCCGGTTCGTCCAGGACTATCGCGCGCTCAACGCGATGACCGTGAAAAACCGGTACCCGCTCCCTTTGATCAACGATCTTATTAATCGATTGAAAGGAGCTCGGTACTTCACGAAGCTGGACGTCCGGTGGGGTTTCAACAACGTCCGGATCCGCGAAGGCGACGAGTGGAAAGCCGCGTTCCGGACTAACCGGGGACTCTTCGAGCCCTTGGTGATGTACTTCGGCCTGACCAACTCCCCCGCGACCTTCCAGACAATGATGAACGACATCTTCCAAGATCTCATCTTGTCCGGGGACGTCATGATATACCTCGACGACATCCTCATTGCCCATTCCGACCTCACGCGCCACCGGGAGATCGTCCGGGAGGTCCTCCGGCGGCTCCGGGAGCACAAGCTCTACTTGCGCCCGGAGAAGTGTGAGTTCGAGAAGTCGTCGATCGAATATCTCGGGGTGATCGTCTCTCACGACCACGTGGAGATGGATCCGGTCAAGGTCGCCGGAGTCGCCGCTTGGCCGGTCCCGGAGAACAAGACGGACGTGCTCCAGTTCGTCGGGTTCACGAACTTCTACCGGAGGTTCATCCGGGACTTCTCCGACATCGCCCGGCCCCTATTCGACTTGTCGAAAAAGGGCACCGCGTGGCGTTGGAGCGAGCCGGAGGCCACCGCTTTCCAGGCGCTAAAGGATGCGGTGACCACGGACCCCGTCCTGATCCTTCCGGACGAGGCCCGGCCGTACCGGCTCGAAGCGGACAGCTCCGACCGGGCTTCCGGTGCGGTCCTCTCTCAGGAGGGTCCGGACGGGAAGTGGCATCCGGTGGCGTTCTACTCCAAGAGCTTGAGTCCGGTCCAGCGCAACTACAAGATCCACGACAAGGAGATGCTCGCGATCGTCCGCGCGCTCGAGGAGTGGCGACACTTCCTCGAGGGCTCGCAGCATCCGGTGGAGATCTGGACCGACCACAAGAACCTGGAGTACTTCCGGAAGTCGCAGAACCTCAACCGGAGGCAGGCACGGTGGTCGCTGTACCTGTCCCGGTTCGACTTCACGCTGCACCACAAGCCCGGGCGCCTGATGAGGCGACCGGACGCGTTGTCGCGTCGCCCGGACCACGGAGCGGCTCCGGACAATCAGGACGTCACCCTCCTGTCTCCGGAGCTCTTCCATGTCCGCGCGATCGAAGGTGTAGTGGTGACTGGACCGGAACGTCCGGTGCTCCGGGACATCCGGGACGCGCTCGCGCGTGGTCCGGACCTTGAGGACCCCCTCGCTATCACCGCGCGAGAGGCCTTCAACGTCCGGGGCTCCCGGTCGCTCCGGTCCGCGGAGGGGCGTGTGGACGACGGGCTGCTCTACTTCCGCGGCAAGATCGTGGTCCCCCGGGATCACGACCTCCGACGCCGGATCTTGGAGCAGCACCACGATACCCGTGTGGCGGGGCATGCCGGCCGCTTCAAGACGTTGGAGCTCGTCTCCCGGAACTACTGGTGGCCCCAGTTGTCCCGACACGTCGGCCGGTATGTCGCGACGTGCGACTTGTGTTGTCGCACGAAGGCGCTCCGGAAGCTTCCGGTCGGTGAGTTGCACCCGACGGAGGTTCCGGAAGAGCGCTGGAGCACGGTTTCGGTGGACTTCGTCGTCGAGCTTCCGGAAGCCCACGGGTACGACGCGGTGATGGTCGTCGTCGACGCGCTCGGGAAGCGTGCGCACTTTAACGAGTGCCACACGACCCTGGACGCCGTCGGAGCTGCGCGGTTGTACTACCAGAACGTGTGGAAGCTCCACGGGACCCCGGAGAAGTACATCTCCGACCGGGGTCCGCAGTTCATCGCGGAGTTCACCCGAGAGCTGTGGCGCCTCATCGGAGTCGCTCCGGCGACCTCCACGTCGTACCACCCGCAGACCGACGGTCAGACCGAGCGCGTGAACCAGGAGATGGAGCAGTTCATCCGGCTTTTCACTAACTACAAGCAGGATGACTGGGACGAGCTCCTTCCGGCCGCCGAATTCGCCTACAACAACCACATCCACTCGTCGACGCAGCAGGTCCCGTTCATGACCGATACCGGACGGCTCCCCCGGATGGGGTTCGAGCCGAACGGGTTGTGCTCGAAGGTGGAAGCGGTTAACGAATTCCGCGACCGGATCGCCTCCGGAGTTTCCGAAGCCCGGGCAGCGCTCGTCAAGGATAAGGAGGAGTACAAGCGGTATTACGATCGCCGGCGCACTCCGGCGCCAGAGATCAAGGTAGGCGACCGGGTCTGGCTGGACGCCTCCGACATCCAGACCACTCGCCCTTCCGCTAAGTTCGTGCACCGCCGCTTGGGGCCCTTCCGGGTGCTCCAGGTCATCGGGCGGGGCGCGTACAAGCTCGAACTCCCTCCCCGGCTCTCGCAGCTCCATCCGGTCTTTCCGGTCGTCAAGCTTGAATTGGCTCAGGACGACCCCTTCAAGGGTCGGACTGGCTATGACGAGCCTCCGCCGGTCCTCCGCGGTGCTCCGGACGCTCCGGACGCTCCGGGCGCCGTTCCGGACGTGCCACCCGAGTGGGAAGTCGAGGCGATCGTGGACGCGAAGTACCGGTGGGGCTCGCTCTGGTATTTCGTGCAGTGGAAAGGTTATAATTCCTCTCATGATTTGTGGGTTAAACACTCCGACGTTTTCGCTCCGGAACTCGTCGCAGATTTCTACCGGAAGTACCCCGCCGCACCACGCGCCATCACGACCGCCACCTTCGACTCCCTCCCCTTCCGGGACCCCGACGTCCACGTCCGGACGATGCGTCGAGGCGCCGCATTCCAAGGGGGGGATGGTGTCAGGGGAGCCCCCGCTCCGGCCCCCGTTCCGGTTCCGGCTCCGGTCTCCGCTCCGGCCCCCGACCCCGCCTCCGCTCCGACCTCCGCCCCAGTCCCCATTCCCTCCGTCGTTCCCCCCGTCGCTCCCTCCGCCCCCGCTCGCCCGCTCCCGCGACCCCGCCGGAACTCCGGTTCCGGATACCACGTGGCCTGTGACCGCGCACGGGACCTATGCGCGTCACTCCGGTTGCTCCGATCACCCCGCGCACGTGCTACTAGTCAGTAGGTATTTTAGGCGGCTCCGGGCGTGGGAATCCTCAGACGTTCTTCTCTTCGGATTCCCCACGCCAGGTGCGCTATACTTGTACTTAGTAGCACGGCCTGTCAATTAACCTTCGGATTCCCCACGGCAGGACCCTTGACTTCTCGGGCCGCGTGGTTGCCCTTACACTAGCCTACTGGTTTCGACTCCGTCCGACTCAGTTCGTGTGGGCCAGACCTCTCCAGAGGTCTTCTCGGCATTCCTACAGGTACTGTGGACTTCTCATCGAACAACCTTTGTCCTTGTTTGACTTCTCAGATCGCGTCGTACTGGTCACATGTCTCGTTTGACGTGCCAAGTACTATGCCGATCACTGTCATTCCTAGCAATCCATGCGTCTATTGCTCTCTATAGTTCCCAAGTACTCCTAGAGTACTCTGAAGGACTTCTCCGCACGTCGCGGCCTTGAAGCCTACTACTTGGTTCATGCCTGTCTAGTGGACTGTGGCCATCCAGTCCCTTGGGTATAGTCATGGTCTCCAAAGTTGTCAAGGCTTTTGTGGGTATTCTCCTGGGTATGGTATCTAGCTTTCGTAGTGTAATCCAAGTCCTGGGAAGAACTCGTACTTCACTAATAACCGCACAGAGGTCTTAGCAAGCAATATGACAGTCCCCGTTTAGTAGGACCAAGGGCATAAGTACTTGTCTAAACATGATACGGTGAAACGGTTGCTCAGAAACTAAGCGTGCAAATGCAAAACAAACTAAACCCAACCAACCAAGTTATCGCACTATCGTCCTCTGACTAAACAGATGCACTCTAGCACAACCCCCGGAAACCTGGACTTAATCCACTAAACACCTCTTTACTGCACCAAAGTTTATCTGACGAGATCGGGTCTTATTAGACACAAGTGTAGGTCTAAGGAGCTCCAAGTCAAGATTTAAGGTTTCTGCACAAGAAAGGTCTCGTAAGAGAGGAACTTCCAAGTTGGTTATGGTATAGTCTCGTCCGTAGAATTTGACAGAGTCAAGATTCTTAGGAGTATGAGTCTTGTGGGACTTTAGATTTTAAGCTTCTCAGCTATATGCAAGGTACAGTTTTTAAGGCCGGCAAGGTTTTTAAAGCTTCTGCCTGGATCTCTTTATCGGAGCGGATAAACGGTCTTCGGAATGACTTTGGATCTCCAAATTCCCAGTTCAACGGACACGGAGTACTTCGGAGTTACGGAGCAGATTCAACGGAGACGGATACGGTTTAGCACGGAGCTCGACGATCTTAAGAACGGATGATTTATCAAAAAAAACTTTAATTCGGGACACTATTGCAAGACAGCGGATTTCCAGAGTAAAGCCCTCAACCAAATCCTAGCTGTGATGAGGGACAATGGTAGTTGCCTCGTACACAAACTGGGGTCCGATTCAGTGCCGTCCTCTCTGCTCCTCTGGTCTTTTATACTACAGGTATTTACAATTACAAACGATGATCGACTACTTTGGTATACATTGCTTATTAAATAGTCGTCGGATATGTTGCGCGGTTTATGTGATTGGTGGGCCGCACCCCCTAGGTGTCTGTCTTGAAAGTTGGGGTTGTTACGGTTCCTAGGTTTCTAACCCCTCGATCGGTATAGGACAACTCCTGTTGAACAAGTTGTGTGGTGCATTTCTTAGCCCTGGTCTCCTCCCTTTATGTTCTCTCTTCCTTACTTAGGTAGCGCTGGGCCATAGCTTTCCAACGGTACCACATACTATAGGTTTCTACGGGATGTACCCCTAAGATTCCGATAATCTTAGACGAACAATCCTAATCTCCTTCGGACATCTCCGCTGGTCTAGTGACATGTCACGTGACTCCGGTGCGTCGCGTATTCCAGCTAAGCACGATAAAACTTTGTGGGTTCTAAGGTTCGTAGGTCTAGGGCTTCAACCTTACTTCACAGAGTGGATGTTCTAAGCCTCCTGGTTTGGTGGATAATAATCCTGATCAACCAGCCACACGGAGATGTGCTGGTTCTTAGATGCGCGCTGTAAATCGCAAAAAGTGCGTGTTTCATAGCTGGTTTTTCTAGCGGCTTATCAGCGTATTCCGGCATCTCGCTCTCCAAGCTGGCAGTTCGCCCTGGGGCGTGAGCATGCACACTAAGTAGACTTGGATCAGCCAAGAAAAACAAAAAGAAAAGTCAGTCTACCTACCTTCTGGTCTGTATCGCGCCTCCGGGCTGTTGAAGTCCGAATAGGACGAGTATCTCCAGTTCGCCGAAACGTCTCGAAGCACACACCCCCGCCATCTTGCTCCAAAGTGCCCGAGCGGGTACTTTCTGATTTGCCTCTACGTCGTTTACCATTGCGAGCGCGCGAGCTTGATAAGTTGCACGCTGCTCATCGTCCAGCGCGTTCCAAGCGTTCGCCAGAGCTGGCTTATAGCGCCCGATGAACGGCACCTGCAGCCTCTTCGCTTTGTCTATGGCGGTCTGGGTGATGCTCGTCTTCTCTTCGTCTTCAAACAAGCTCATCCCGGTGAATGCGCCGTCGCCGCTGAACATGTCGACCGCCCCGCTGGCAATTTACTCGACTTCTGGTCCGTCGCTCGGCGCTGTGCGGATATAGTTGTCGAACTTCTTGGCGTTTTTCTGCGCCACTCGATGAGTATAATCCAGGAGTCGGGCGTAAGCATACACATACCGCTTTGGACGTGGTTTCGGTCGGACCCTCGCTATCGTTCTCTCTCTCAGTCTCTGTGCACTCCCTCCGAAGCGGCGCAAACGGCTCAGACGCCCAGATTTTGTCGATGGTCTCTTTCTTCCAGAGGGTTACCTCCTTGTTTGCGAGACCCTCAGCGTGTTTGGCCTTATACGCCGCGAGGTATTTGTCAATCTCGGCGAGTTGACTAGGTGACAAGGTGGCTCGGCGTCCCATAATACTTGCTTCAAGGGGCACTAGAAAGCGAGACGACCGGTTTTTATAGTAAGCCGCATCAGTATATAACTTACCGCTTTGACTGGCGCTTTGAGCAAAAGCTTTGTCGACGCTTTGACTCTTTAGATCTACGTTCTTTGAGGTTTGCACGATGCCGACCTAGCCCTCAAGCAGTTTCGAGCAACACGAAGTCGACTCTGAGCGACGTAGACGTCAACTTGGGCGGGTGGGGCTGGATGGAGTGCTTGAACAAAGTACTCACCGCATCCTTGAGAGCTTGCTCGGCGATGTGGATCTTAACGACGGAACTGACAGGAGTGTCAAGGATGTTCTTGAGGTCGGTGGTCGAGGCGTGGAGCTGGACGCAGACCGTGTCGAGAGCGGGGAAGGGAGCCATGATTCAACAAGTGGTTCTAAAGTTCCTCAGTCGACCGACGAGGTTTAAAAACCTAAAGTCGGGGATGATGTCCGCCATGACGGAGTCCTAGGGAGAACTTTGAAGAAGTCTCATGTGGCGACGAAACATACCTCTGTGCCAAGTCCACATCGTTCCAACCAATAAAAAGTAGTCGCTGTGTAAGCGTCAAATTTTTAGTGGGGGGGAGAGGGTGGACATCCACGGAACACATGTCGAGCCATGTGGACTTTGTAGTAACGTTGTCTAGGGGCCATACAAGCTTTTTTGGATATACTATCTGGAAGTGCTAAATATGGGCCGGAAAGACTTGGCCAAATAGTTGATCGGTGTCATATCGGCAAACTGAACTGATCGTTTAGTAACCGAGCCTGTCAGACGTCATGAGAAGCGTGTCAAAACGCAGATCATAGAACACTGATGTGGTCTAGACTACTAGGGACGTCCTTCAAGGACCTACCAGGTGTACTCAGAACTAGTCAAAAGTTCTCAGGACAAGTCTAGAATGATAAAAGTAGTTGATTTCGAGTCGAGACGAGTACAAGCTACTGGTTAACAGTCATCTGCAATCGAGGACAGGACTATTTGGGAATGTGAAGTGGAAACCGGAACACAAGTTGTCCCGGCTACCGCCAAGAAGTAGGATGTGTGTATAAAGAGATTTGAAACGATAAAATGAGTCGTCTCAGTTTGTCCAAGCAATTGGTAGGACTAGGATTTGATTCAGGACTTCTATCTCGCGGTCACGTGATTACCTTCACACGGTTCAACTTGAAGACGAAAGTCTTGTGTGTCTTGAAATTGAAGTCGAGAACTTAAAAGTACTTGAAAGTACTAGTTGTTGATCAAGAAAAAGCATACTAGATTTGGGAGGAGTCAAACTTCTACTACAGTCTCTGCTATACTAAAAAGATCGAGTATCTAAGCAGTATGAGGTATAGCTAGAGAAGGGAAGATTGACTATGATAAGCAAAGGCAGTTGTTGTTATCATGGTGAAACGGTGCACCTGAGTAAGGGCTGCAGAATGGTGACTTCGCGAAGAGCGGACTCTAACACAAAACCCACACACACACACACAACTCACTACAACCAGTACAAAGTGCTAAGATTGAGTTCGGATCCTTCTGAAGTATACAGATAAGATGAATTCTCTCTTTTATTGAAGTGGGACAAGTATCGACTCGACAAGTTTTGGTAGAACTAAGTTCGAGATTACAATAGCTTCAGGTAGCTACCAACCGAAGAACAATCGCGAACACACGAAAACACAGACAAGGGGTTTTGGGTGTAAGGATGTTTGTTTGTGAAAGTCTCCCCGGCTCAAGTCTCAACGACTTTAACACGGACGTGAACGGCTTCCTGACGGGCGCTTGACCAGGCCAGGCAAGGGAACAACGACTACGACCAGACTGCTAAACGCGTACAGGTTCCAATAGCCCAACCAACCGAAATATGACCAGGCTGCTAAACGCGCACAGGTTCCAATAGTAACGGCCGCCTGCCTCTAGCAACTTAACTGAGGACTTTATCGAATTCTCGCCGTGACCCTCCACGAGACAATAGCGTGTACCACCAGAAGCCTTGCAAGCTCAGGAATCAGCAGTTAGCTATAACTGATAAATCTCAAGTTCGCGAAATTGTTAATGGATCAAGACAAAGATATGTTTTTGGTACACAAATCTCCGCAGATACAGAGGACACCAAAGCCTTTGGACAGAACTAGCTGATGGGCTATTTCTTGGGGCGAGGATGAACTACTGCAATGCGTGCTCTACGTGCTATTTTATAGGTTTTCGCTAAATACATGACAGACTGATATGAGTAAACAGGACAAAGGAAAATGAGTAATGAAACGGATTCGGAACGGAATATAACGGCCACGCGTCCTCTGTATAGTGTCCTTGGTGAGGCTCGGCACCTTGCCAGTCAGCGCGAATGACCAGCCGAGCCATATTGGATATATCGCGGACATGCCGCGGGTTCGCGAACACGTCTTCCTCCTGCCGGGCCTACGCACTAGGCCGGCTTGGTCGGTAATCCGCTAGGATTACGTCCCACAGCTCTGTCAGAGCTCTACGTCTCCCTCCGGCTTGGTTTCGAACCCACATGTTCACCCGGCACAGTCCCAGAAAGGATATTGAAAATCGCGATCGACAATCAATTCCCCTTTTGGACTGTGCAGATCCCGCGAAAGTGCTTGCACACTTCTCGGTTCATCGACATGATCCCATGATGGTCCGGGTGAGGCCGGACACTTGGTCTACTGGGTACAGAGGGTTCGCTAACACAGTACTTCGTGTAGCGAACTGGTCCAATGTCCGTCATTGTGGTACTAGGTCACTTCGCTACTTCGAACATGACTTCGCTACCTCGCTATCTGCTATGTTTCCTGGTAATGCATGATCCACACAAAGGGTGTCTGAGCTTTTGGGTATATATCTCCGGGGTATGGTATCTAGCCTGCAGGGCAAGCCACGTCCTATCACTAGGATCTGACTCTATCTGTCGGAGCTCGCTACTCTTCTAGGACTGTCTTTGTCTGGCTCCCATTTGGTAGCGAACCGAGTCAAAGTACAGATCCTCAGAATAGGAATCCTCTAGCATCATTAATACTCAACCAGCAGCGCGGAGCTCAGCTCTGGCTCTAATTGTATATCACCGGACGGGAGTCCTCTAGCCATATGCTAGAAGTCGCTAAAAAGCGTGATTACACCGCTGGTCCGCTACCAGTCGTATCATCGCTTCTGGAGATCCTCCCAGTGTGCTAGTGTTTCTATTCGGTCTCGAATCGCAGCTATCGGATCGACTTCCCTCACGTCTTCAAATAAACTGTTCTTCTCCATGTCGATACGTTGCGCATCACAGACTTTGTGCAGTTCAGTCATCATGGCCTTCAGGTCACTCCTAGTGGCCCGCAGCTTCTCGCGTAGCTTCAATTTTGGCTTCGGTGGGCCCACAGGCTCCGGCGGATGTAACAGGTTGAAGTTACATCTTTTATCTATAACTGTCCGCAATGCATGATCAACAACAATTTTATTACGGGCAAGCCATGGCAAGCCGAGTATGATGGGGGCGCAGAGGCCACGGGCTACAATAAACCGTACAGAATTCGATGTCCAAGCTTGGTCGGGAGATATCAGGGAAAGTTTCACATATTCGGTCAATTTCGTTGTAGCGGGCAATGAATCATCGGAAATAGCTAGAGAAACGGGTTTGGGTTCGCGCAGTAGTCGACGTAGTCCAAGCTTCTTAACCAGCCGTTCGTCAATCAGCGCTAGATGAGCGCCATTATCAAGCAGCACTTGGACTTTAATCACGAACGTAAGGGCAGGGCCCTCCGCCAAGCACCCCCAGTAGAGGTGTTTGGTACGGTGGCGCCGTGGGGACGAGAGGGGACGCGTGCTCACCGAAAGATTGTCTTCGGTAGCGCTGTCGTCTTCGTCCTCGATGTCCTCAATCGGTGGCATGACCACGGCGATCGGGGCCGCGCTAGCGGCAGCAGGCGCGGCGCCCTTCTTTGCGGCCAGGCAATATGCCTCAGTGATTACGACATAGTTTGTGGCGGCGGGGAAGCCGGTGGGGCAGTTGCGCGAGACATGGTCAACGTACAGGCGACGGCATTTGAAGCAGCCCTGGTGCGCGCGTAGGACGGATTTCTCATCGTCAGTCATGGCGGGGCAGCGAGCGGTATTGGAGGACGAGGCACCATTTGAAAGAGGTGCTGTGGTGGGGCGAGCATCACGGCTGTTCAGCTTCTTGAATTTTCCTCCCGTCTCCGATTCAGCCTTGCGTTTCATCTTGGCCTTGCGTTGTATCTCCAGTTGTCCTTGTATGGCCACGATGTGACGGAGGCGGTCCAAGTCTAAGGCCTTCACGGCGGCAATCCACTCTGGCATTGTCTCCACGAGCGCGGCAGCCTTGCATTCTTTTGAGTTGTCGATGCGGTTCTGTAAGTCATTGACAACGCCAGCCTCAAGGGTGTGGATGAGGCGGCCGACGTCGAACTGGGAATCGGTGCCGATAAGGACGGAGTGAAGACCGACGACACGCGTGTGATATTTGACGAAGGTGTCATCCTCACGCATGCGGCATTTGAGGAGCTCAGCGCGAGACTTCGACTCCCAGTTTGTTTCGAGGAAGCGAGCACAAAGCTCCTTCATGAATTCCTTCAGCGTCAGTTTCACCACCCGGGCGCTCTCTTCCTCGGGGGTCAGCCATTCCAGCATGTGTACGTCCTGTAGACCGCCGATGATGTTGGCGACCTGTTTGGCTACTGCTACATCTTTGATATTGATGTAGTTGCGGCACGCGTGTTCGAACTTGGCGAGGATGGCCGGTGTGACCGTCCCCGGTGTCAGAGTCGGCTGTCTCCCGCTTGGGGCGATGACGGTTGCGAATCTGGAGGACATGGTGGGAGGGGAAATGTCGAGGGATGAGGAGGAAGAGGAAGGAGGGCGAGAGGGAGGTGAGGGTGGAGGAGTCAAGAACGGCAAGGATTCCTGTGAGGTCTGAGTGGTTTCAGGCAATGCGGCTTGTGTCCTGGCGACCCGTTTCGTAGCACTCCTCGTTTGCAGAGAGTTTGGTGGACGGGTACGTGTAGAGGACGGCAGTTTGCGATCTGGGTAGTGGTGGCTGTACAGCGAGAGGTGACGTGGCACCTATAACAGACGGTATGTGAGCTCGACGAGCTCCGGTATGCAGTAGACGGTGGGCGGTAGTTTCCCCGTGAGGAACGGTGACAGCAGGGGCAAAGGCGGGAGCAAAATCAGCGCCAAGAGCGGAGATCTTGATCACCGTCGTTGGCAACAGTGAAGCGGTGTATATGGTGATGGAATTTTTAAAAAAAGTGGAGACTCGCCTAGGTTCCAGAAGGGAGAAAGGCGAGAAACACTAAGAGGGTTCGGGCAAGGTAAAATAGACCAGCGTATGCGTTGAAGATGGTAGTAGGAACAAGAAGAGGAAGTGTGTATGTAAGCGTCCGTCTGCGTGATCAGTAGCTGTAAGTACCAATCGGGCTTACATACAGGCAGAAAACACAAGTCAATATAAAACAAAATTCTGCCTGGGTGCCAATGAATCCCATTGGAAACCAGTAGGGGCCAATAGGGGCCGGCCATTGGCACGAGCCAAGAACCCAAAGCGGGCAATGTTGATCCCGGTGAAACGGTGCACCTGAGTATGGGCTGCCGAAGACTAAGACTAGAACTAGCGCGCGTGAACACACTACAACTAACTCAACCAACACACACACAACACACAACCAATACTCGGTACCAACAATGAGTTCGGGTCACCCTGAGATATACAGGTAAGATGTAATCTCGCGATCAACGGTCTGGGACAAGGCCTGCACACGAATGCGACTTCTCTAGAGCACTCCCAAGTACTTCCAGTAGTTGTGGAACAACTAAACTAGAACTCTCTCCACAGATACCGGGGGAACGGTATACGGGGTGGGTGAAAGATGGTAGTGTTCTAAGAGATCCAACGAGTTCTTAGAGGTCTGGCAGAGCACAACAAGCCTGCTATACGGGGTCTTGTATCAATGCTGGCCCTCTATCACAACAGCCCTTTCTATACGGGGAACTGTCTGCGACGAGCTGACTACAACAAGCCTGCTAAACGGGGTCTTGTATCAATAGTCCTACACAACAGCCCTTTCTAAAGCGGGGAACTGTCTGTGCAACCTTTGACAACTAAGGCAAAGGGTTTTGCGGGTCCTCACAAGTGAGTTGAGTAGTTTACAACTGATCACAAGTCCTCAAGCGAAACAACCTCTCAAGGTCAAGTCTGTTAATGAAACCAGAAGATGATGTTTATTGACACAAATCTCCGCTCGGTTACAGAGGACACCAACGCCGTGGGATAGTACTTTGGACTGCAGGCAGCCTGTGGGCACAATCTGGGGGGCAAGGATGAACTACTGTACTGCGGCTACTACTTGCTATTTTATAGGTTTTCTGGGAAATACATGACAGATAGTAATGACAAAGATGACAGAGTGAAACAGATAAGATGAAACAAGTCCGGATCCCGGGAACGTCTATGATTGGCTGTTGAGAGCCGGTCTGATCCGGATCCTCGCGCCGTGAGAACTCCAGAGACCGTTTGTGGTATATTTGCAAACTCTAGGCCAAGCCAAGAGCACTGTCTAGTGCTCCCGAGTACTTGCCAAGTACTTGTAGAGGATGCCGCACTTCGGCTTGGTTTGTAAAGCCCGATGGCGTGCTTTGCCGCTCCACTAGAACTGCTGCCGCAGCGGGTGACCACTTTGACCGATGTTCCGGGGTTGGTTCGTCTGCTAATCTCCTAGCCTACTGGTTTCGACTCCGTCCGACTCAGTTCGTGTGGGCCAGACCTCTCCAGAGGTCTACTCGGCATTCCTACAGGTACTGTGGACTTCTCATCGAACAACCTTTGTCCTTGTTTGACTTCTCAGATCGCGTCGTACTGGTCACATGTCTCGTTTGACGTGCCAAGTACTATGTCGATCACTGTCATTCCTAGCAATCCATGCGCCTATTGCTCTCTATAGTTCCCAAGTACTCCTAGAGTACTCTGAAGGACTTCTCCGCGCGTCGCGGCCTTGAACCCTACTACTTGGTTCATGCCTGTCTAGTGGACTGTGGCCATCCAGTCCCTTGGGTATAGTCATGGTCTCCAAAGTTGTCAAGGCTTTTGTGGGTATTCTCCTGGGTATGGTATCTAGCTTTCGTAGTGTAGTCCAAGTCCTGGGAAGAACTCGTACTTCACTAATGACCGCACAGAGGTCTTAGCAAGCAATATGACAGTCCCCGTTTAGTAGGACCAAGAGCATAAGTACTTGTCTAAACATGATACGGCTTCTCCGGCATGGTCAATACACAATCAGCAGCTCGGAGCTCCGCTCTGACTCTAACTGTATGTCACCGGACAGGGTTCAAGTACCAAGTACTCAGTACTAGTACCGAAGTACTAGCAGTTGTACTGGTTAAGTGATAAATCACAAAAAGCGACCTGACGAGGGGTCGGCAGATCCGACCCGTATCACCGGATCAACCATGCCTTGCCACATCAGGCACAAGCCAGCCTTATTAATCACTGGCCCCCAGTGGCCCACAATAACTACTGATGTCTACTGATGTCTACCGAGATACTTGTAAGCGGCTAGACTTGTGAACCAGTCAGTAAGCAGTCCTACCCTCCAGGTGAGCTCAGCCAAGTACTCGGTTGAGCGATCAACCCAAGAGATCTTTGTGTCAGGGGAGCCCCCGTTCCGATTCCGGTTCCGGTTCCGGTCTCCGCTCCGGCCCGCGCCCCAGTTCCCGCTCCGTCCCCCGCTCCCCCCTCCGCTCCCGCAACCCCGCCGGAGCTCCGGTTCCGGATACCACGTGGCCTGTGACCGCGCACGGGACCTATGCGCGTCACTCTGGTTGCTCCGATCACCTCGCGCACGTGCTACTAGTCAGTAGCTATTTTAGGCGGCACTGGGCGTGGGAATCCTCAGATGTTCTTCTCTTCGGATCCCCCACGCCAGGTGCGCTATACTTGTACTAGTAGCATGTCCTGTCAATTAACCTTCAGATCCCCCACGCCAGGACCCTCGACTTCTCGGGCCGCGTGGTTGCCCTTACACTTTGCGAACAATGATGCGGTGATGGGAGGGTAGTCCTGCTTACCGACTGGGCCGGCCTGGCAGGATTTTGGGTGAGGGATTTCCCCCCGCCATTTGAGAGGCTCGGACTTGTAGAAAAAGGTCGAAAAGTGTCAAAAAAGTGCTCGAAGTGTCCGTTTGAAAGATGGACAACTTTTGATTCTCTATCGAATGAGCCAAACTTGTTTTTGGGGGTGAAATATGTATATTCCGGCCTGCGTTCACGGGTGCTCCATCCCCCTGTTGTAGGTGTGTCACACAGTGTGACAATGTTACCGCCGCCAGCAGATCCAGCGACGGGGGCTTCGTACTCCGTATTTCCATCCCAGGATATCCAGAATATGCCGCCTTATGAACCGTAGATATAGTTTTACCTATCCTGTAGCTTTGTATATTTCTTTTGACAATGATTCGCCTAGAATCAATTAAACAAACATTTTTGGCCAATCGATAGAGGAGCGATAGTTATCCATCTTTCAAAGAGACACTTTGAGCACATTTTCAGCACTTTTTCGATGTTTTTTTTCCAAGTCCGAGCCTCTCAAATGGCGGGGCGAAATCCATCACCCAAATCACTGCCAGGGCGACCCAGCCGGTATTCTACACTACTGTCCCGAGCGTCTTGGCGTGATGGGTTTGTTAGTGTTTACAGAATACTGGATGGGGACGAGCCTAGTAAGCGGCGCGCATAAAACTCATATACACGGCCAAACACAATTCCTAGCAAAAGCTCTGATTCTGAGAGTCAAAAATTTGTAACACCCTTCCTAAGATAATCTGACAACCTTGTTGTTGAATTCGTAAGATTTTGTGTTGTAGCGAATTCTCAAGGTGTCTTTTGATGTGGTCACAAAAGCATCGAAATATCCTAGAAATCCGGAAACGTCCGGGCGATGAAACGTGATGGGTGTCGATTTTCAATCTCCGCTGTTTGCGACATATTTGTGGTTCGAGTTGCCATCGACACCCTCTGATCCCCCTTCCTCTGCTCTCTCAAAAATGCCCGCGCTATGACATCGCTCCACCTTGGAAGCCATGTCCAAGCCATGGTCAAGCAGCGGGACAAACTGGATTCAGTGCCACCTGATTCCGTCGCTCCGAGGCGTCAAGTGTCCGCAGCCCTGTCGCCGAATGTTTCAAGCATAGCTTCAAGAGGCTTCCAACAGGCTTCCAACTCCTCCTGGCCTTGTCTGTTCCCAGAGCTCCCTTTGGTGATCCCAAGATCTCACCTCAGTCAAGAAGTCAAGGCACGAGGCAACCTGAAGGCGTCAAGATGAACCACTCAAAGTCTGGATGCTTGTGTTTTTATCTTTCCTATGTCTCCCGCTGTGCCCGAACCACCCTCTCCCTGCTAGGTCCTCGTGCGATGACGTGCAGACGGTTTGCCCACACTTCTCACATAGTACTATGTTATTTATCTCTGTACCTTGATGTATTTTGTCTGGTCAATATTTTCTCCCTTTGTGGTGGCTGTGAGAAGCGAAAAGGAGCGGGTAGGAGGGCGCACTGCTGGGCGGGCCGGACTGGGCACGTGCCATCATTCGTAAAAAAATGCTCAAACTGTTGTACAATAATCATCCATAATATGTTTATGCCCTGTAAATAGTCTGAACCTAGCGGGCATCAAAAGTCCGAACTGAGCCGGGCCCTAAATGTCCTAACTGAGACCATCATCTGACCGCTGACCGAGCCTGGACCGGACCACTGACCAAGCCGGGATCCGGACCTGACCGAGCCCATTTCGAACTCCTAACCTAGCCCGGTTTTTAAGCATTTTTTGTCCGAACCTAGCCCGACTTTCATCTCCGAATGTAGCCCGACTTTTCTATTTGCCAACCGCTAACCAAGCCCGACTTTTTGCGATCATGGACTCCGAACCTAGCCCAACTTTTCTCAATCTCAGCTCCCAACGTAGCCCAACTTCTACCAGTTTCAACTCCTTACCAAGCATGACTTTGGTGGTCTCGACTACGGACTGAGCCCTGTATTCTACACTATCCGTAGACTCTTTGATGGGCTCAGCAAATCCATTTAACAACTGTGAGAACGCACTCAGTGCATGAAGCTCTTGTGGTAAGTTGTGCTATCATATGACCGAGTTCAAAGCAAGAAACACATGAAATACTGTGATGAAATGCGGCACCAAATCCTCTTGTCTCTTGCCCACTATGGCAGAAGAATCTGAAGAACTAGTCAGCTATGGGGATGATCGGCCGCACAGTAGACACCTCCCAAGTACTAAGCATTTTTCTATTGGCATATTTCTCCGAGCTCACACTGGTCAATCTAGGCCGGGGTACCCTTTTCGCATCCAATCCAGAGTCATTGTTCTTTTGCTCAACACAATGGCTGATTATCAACGTCCTACTATTCTTCATCCCATGGATAGCCACGTTTGTCACTCTGTTCATGATTCTTGACACGTCTGGTGCTTCCGACCTATTGGAGCTCACCTACGCTTTGACCCATATCTCCACATGGATTGGATCGTCAACACTGTTCCTAGGTCAGTACACTGTTAAAGGACATTTCTCTGCAGTGCCTCACTTCAGCTCCTACTTTCAGCCAGCCTTGTCTCCCCGACTTTTTTTCGCTATCATGTGATCATTCAAGCGTTTGTAGGAGGACGCCAGCGGCATCGGTCTCATTTCTCTTTCATGTCACAACGTCGAATGGCGGCAGCCTGTGATAAGCAAACATTCACTGTTTTTATCATGGGTGTCCTTCCTGGGTCGCTCTCTATTGGTAAGTACTACGACCCTGTGCTCTTTCCACCTTATTCACTAATCACATAATTTGTTGCAGTTGTTGGCAAGTTTACTACGGTCCTCCAGATTTTCGAAATTCTGGAGAACTTTGGTCTTGTTCCGGCAGACTGCAAAGACCAGTTCTACTTTACTCACAATGGACGGAAAGTTCTACCCACCGATACAATGGAATCCTTGGGAATTGGTCCGCTCTCTCATCTGTTCTTGAAGTTAATCATTCCAGGCGGCGCACGCCCAGAGCATACCCCTCCTTCATCGCCTTCACCACCTCAACGTGCTAGTAAGAAGCCAAAGGTACGACCTCAGTTGAAAGTTGCCAGAATTGATCTTGACTGTGTCTTCACTCAGAGAAGAAATGTAGTGACCTCGGACGTCGAGGACTCCGACATTGTTCTGCCCAAACCGAGCAAGTCCAAGGTGAAATCTCCTTCATAGATTTAGGAATGATCTTGACGGCACTGTAATCCAGGGGAAAGTCGTGATATCTTCAGACGAAGAAGACAGCCGTATTCTGCTCAAATCCAGACCTAAAGCAGTGAGGTCTTTCGTTGCATGGCACTCATCTTTGTTCGCTGATATCCTATTGTCAGCCTGTCAAATTGCGGGGTGGCCGGCTTTCTCACTCGCTCCGCCAGAAGCGTGACACTGGACCACCAGACCCAGCAGCAGCCTCGAGTCCTCCATCAACACTGCATGAGATACCGGCAACTCCTATCAAAACAAAAACTGGCAAAGCTAGCCGCCGCCCAAAGAAGGTTCCAAAATTCTCGCCAAAGACAGCCCGGCTGGCTGCATTCTCTCTTCACCAACATCTGACACTCACCCACTCGGACTCGGAAAGCAGCGATGAGAGCGGCGGTGACACAGATGCTTCTCAATGCCCAAAGCATCGTGCACGTAAAGCAAGACCCCTTAACAACGTCAAACACAGCCCAAAACAAGGCTGGAAGCATGTTGGTACCAGTCATACCACTGAAGTTTACCAGACTTTCGAGCAATGGGTGCGCATAGTCTTTCTCTTTGGCCTTGTTCAGTGGAATAGCTAATCGTTTTTTACTCAAGCGCAACGATTACGGGCCAAAAGATTACGAATGTAAGGGCAACCACGCGGCCCGAGAAGTCAAGGGTCCTGGCGTGGGGGATCCGAAGGTTAATTGACAGGACGTGCTACTAGTACAAGTATAGCGCACCTGGCGTGGGGGATCCGAAGAGAAGAACGTCTGAGGATTCCCACGCCCGTGCCGCCTAAAATAGCTACTGACTAGTAGCACGTGCGCGAGGTGATCGGAGCGACCGGAGTGACACGCATAGGTCCCGTGCGCGGTCACAGGCCACGTGGTATCCGGAACCGGAGCTCCGGCGAGGTTGCGGGAGCGGGCGCGCAGGAGCGGAGGCGGAAGCGGGGGACGGAGCGGGGACTGAGGTCGGAGCGGAGGCGGGATCGGGGGCCGGAGCGGAGACCGGAACCGGAACCGGAACGGGGACCGGAGCGGGGGCTCCCCTGACAACGAAGTCGCCGAGGGACTTGTCCAAGTGAAGCACCTTGGCCATCCAGTTGACCGGCCCATGGACATCCGTGCTCGGCCGTTCATCCTGCAATGGATCACACCAGACCGCGAAGCTCCCAAAGAGTTTATCACAAATCCCCGACCAGTGTTTCGCGCTCAGTACAAATGCGTGGGAAATTGCAGTGATGTAGCTCCACCCGACGGTCCCGACCGGGATCCCTCTGACTCGGAGGATGATAAATCAAACACTCCTAGTACACATCAATTTGAACACAACAACCCAGATAGCGCCGACGACAATGACAGAAAGAAATCGAGACGCCAGTGTCCACACAAGGTCTTATTACATGTGCGTTATAGTCCATTGCTCGAGATGTGCTCCTAATCTTTCGTGTTCAGATCGAAGTCCACTCAAATGATCTCACGAAGGCGGTGGTTTACCAGCGGCATGAGCACTGGGAGACTGTAGGGCCACACCTTGGAATCTCGCAGCACATCCGACAGTGTATTATGGAGTATGCAAGCCTTGCTAACATGACTGCCGGACGTATCAAACGGCGTACGTTCTGCATTTCGGCTTGTACATCTGCTGACACTAGTTCTTTCCAGGTTTACTCCACGCCTACAAAGACAAGGATACACCACTATATCGACGTCCCAGCCCAGTACAAGTGGACAATATTGTGGCCAATATCCGACGCAACGAACGACTCGAAACAGATCCTCTCAAGTCCATAGGGATCTTTGCTGAAGAGCATCCTGACCAAACATTCGGGTGGGTCCCGATACCGTCGTCTGTCAAATACTCACACTTGAGATTTGTTTGAAGATTTCGGCCTGTTGATATGACGACCAATCCGCCTTCAAAGTTTGCGGCAGGAATCAAAAGTATGCATGCGGTACAGTCTATCCTGCTCTGGGCTTTCGTGAATGGGCTTGGCCTGGATTCCTGCTGGCGCCACAAGAATGAAAACCGTGCCCCGGTGACGTTCATCACTACTGTTGACCACAATAAACGGATGCTTCCAGGTATTTCATACAGTTCATCTTGAATCAATGACTGGAAAGGATACAGGTCCGGTGTACCTCTCAGCCAACGTCACTGCAGAGACACTGGAAGTCTTTCTTCGAGAAGTCAAGAGCCTAGTCAAAAACATGGCTCGAGATTTACTCAATAGTAAGCGCCATCCACCTTGAATTGGGATACTTTGCCTGAACTCCTTATCAGAGGACGTCCGGATCCATCCTTCACATGCTCGTTTTGCTCCCGAACTCATAGCGGCGGCCGAGCGTGTCCGAAGTAATGGATGGAATTGGGTTCCACTATATGTGATGATCGACAAATCTACTGCAGAAATGAATGCAATCTCTACCGGTACGGATGCCCTACCAATTCCACTTGTATCTGATACTCTGAGCAGTTTGGCCTGGCATCACTGTACGCGTGTGTCAGTTCCATGTCATTCAGGTGCGTTTTCCATGTTGTTCCCCCGGCGGTCCTGCACAAAACAGAATCTAGGCTATTATACGCTGGGATCAAGACACCAGCACCGCTCGGCCTAAGCTATCCAGAGCCTCCAAAGACAAGCTTCTTCACGCTGTCCGCGAGCTCCAGCGTTGCCGTTCATCGAACGAGTGGGCTGCCGATGTCGAAGAATTCAGTACCCGAATTAACTCATTCACTGATGAAGCTACCGCAAGAACAACCATGCAATATTTTGAGAGGAATTGGTTCATAAATCTCTGGAGAGGTTCGTGATTTCTATGTCTTGGTAGACTATCCCTGAACTTGGTCAAGACTCCTGGACGGATATTGGTTTGCCTAGAGGGCACAACCGCGACAGCATCTCCACCAACAATTGGACGGAACGCGCCTTCAAAACCTTCGACCAGATTTTCCTCGAGAACCGTGCTAACAAATCGTAAGGCCTCCGTAACCTGTTCTCCTAAGAAGTTAAATAGTCCTTAGTGCCTATCGTCTCGTCATGATCATCGCAAACGAGTGGTTTGCGTACTACGAGAATTGGCAGATGGACAGCCCAAAAGTGGATCGCCGTGCGTTCAAGATAGCGGAGCGTGGCCACAGACTGTGGAACTCTGGAGGAGCAATCATTCAGATGCCTCGCGACGCATCTGGAAGACAGACGTGGCGAGTTGCGAATACCCGTGCGATGAACTCATAAAATGTATTACTATGGTACATCTTGTAGAAGCTGTGGAACGGGTTCTAGCACACCACATCAGCTATAATGTTCTCAAGACCCTTGTGCACACCGAGCGCCCCTCCAGCATCTTCCGCACCTTCTCCGCGTCCCACCCGAGGCACCCGAGGCGCCCTCGGGCACAAACCGTTCCGCAGCCATCCACGCACGTCCGTGTCAGCGCAGGGGTGCGGTCGATGCAAGAAGGCACAGGGCGGGGTGAGTGTATCGGACATACAACGACGTCGCCCTTCGTGCCGAGCGCGGAGAGCAACGAGACCACGCCGCTCGTTCGGAGCCCTGCGATCACCCACACTCAGTCCACGTCCCCGGCAGCAGACAACGACCATGTCGATCACTGACCCAATGCGCCTGTACCGGGCGTGGGTTGCGCTGAACGACTACATAACCGCTGCAGGATGCGCTCGCGTCGCTAGTGGCGCCTCGCGCGCGGCAAGTCCCCGTGCGCTCTGACTTGGCTGCCTTCCGCGCGCGGGGATGCCGCCCGACGCGGCGAGGAGGGGGGCGCACAAGATGTCTCTGCGGCGACGACAGGCGCGAGGCGCAAGACAAGGCCGAGCTGCGCAGGTTGCGCGTTCAGCGGGCCTTCATGCCGGTTACGCGAGTCCGGGCTGTGCGGCGACGCGCGATTACGACGCTGACGCCGAGGCTGAGCGAGCGAGGAGCGTGCTCCATTTGCCGGTCTCCAGCGTGCGCACACGGACTTGGAGCCGCGCAAGCTCAGCGCGACCTGGAGACGGACAACGCGGCTAGGGCACTTGTGAGTAGGTAGTATTAGTCTTATAGTTGGATAGCGCACCAATCTGGATTTAAATGTATAGGCAGCATCAGAGTTGGTTGGGGGGTGGACTGACATTACCATAGGCATCGTGATTGCCCCTCCAGCGATAAATCCTAGCATGGGAGCGGGAAGAGAGATTATCGGATCCCATCTATGATGCTGTCCTGCTAACTTGGAGAAGTTAGCAGGACAGCATCATAGGTCACCTGACTATCCGTGTGCACACCAAGCCTCCCTCTAGCACCTTCCACGTCTCGTACACCGAGACCGCGAGGCGCGGGACTGGGCAACAGAGAGTCCTATTACAGAGTTTGCGCGCGGATGAGCCGCATTTTGGCGGCGCGCTGGGGATTTGCGAGTGCACGGTGCGGGGTCTTGAGCAGCGAAACCACGCTGTTCCGATGTCCGCGACGTGGGCGACGCGTCACGACTGACTCGCGGGCACAGCTGCGCGCGCGGCACGCAATGGGCTGGGTGCAGTGCACAGCGAACGCGGCGGCGTGTGATGCGGACTGCGGCGCTACCGAGGGAATGGGTGTGGGTTTCGGTCGGTGGCCTGTTCGTCCTCTAGGGGGTTTGTAAGAGCGTGGTCCCTAGGGCGTCTGGCACGTTGTAGGCAGGCTTATAGGCAGTGAAAACCGCGGGTGTGTGTGTGTGCGTGGGTTGGGAGCGCGAGGCTCTTGTGGTTTTGTGTGGAAAACCGCGGTTGGCGCAGGAAAGTCGCGGTTTGCCGGGCTATGTCAGCGAAGAATACGGTGTAGAAAGTGAAGATACCTGTTCCGCTAGGACGCAATGTCGCCGATGCCCTCCTTTAGAACCTCCAAAGCCTCAGTGCTTCGACCTAATCCAATGCCTCTCCCCTATGAACGGGGCACGTGATCGTGTCGGTGGGCGAACCAAGGGGTTCGCTCGCGAGTGACTTTGACGTCAACGGTCTCCGGTGCGGAGGGTGAGTCCGGTCGTTTGGTAGACGATTTGCTAGGGGGAAATCCGCGGTCGAACCCTTCCACTACGACACGGAAGGACCTGTGTAGGAAGAAATGTCGCGACGCGGTGCGGGGTGTGTGAGCGCGAGCCTGGTGGCTTTTCAGGCTGCGTGAGGGTGGGAGTAGAGTGCCTTGGAGGACAAGCTTTGAGATGCGAAGAAGGTGTGGTCGTGGTCAATCCTTATTGGTGTGGGTTTTAGATACACAAAGTAGTGGGGGAGAATCCTAGCCCAGGAGTGAACTACTAAAACGCCCCTCCCTTGCCTGCCCTTTATGCCTTGCTCGCACCGCCTTCTCGAGACGCGCGTCCCTCAAGATCCGCCCGCCCGAGCTTCTGGTGTTTGAGGCTGACAGCTTGAGAGCTTCTCTGTGGAGAGGAATGTCGCGGGTGAGCGACCAAGTCGCGGTTGTTCGGTGTTCGTTGGTGGTTTTCTTTGTAGTGTGGTGTTCGCGCCGTCGTTACGCGGCTAGGCGGCGCTTGGCGATCGCGATTGCGTCGGAGGAGAGCGTGGTCGAGGTGCGCCGAGGTCCCAAGGTCCGGAAACCGCGTGCTCCCGTTGCTCATGGCGCTCAAGTCGGTCGCGGATTGTGGTGTTATTCGTCATGTGTCGCCCTCGTTTGTGGTGGGGCCGGCGTCGGTCGTGGTTTGTCGAGGCTCGGTCGAGAGCGTACAGTCTTGAGCGCGGGGTGTGAAAACCGTGGTTTTTGTAGAGAGCGAGATAGGGGCTGGTGGTTGGTTTCGTGGTTGTTGTGGCCTCCGTGGCGGCCGTGTGGGTGGTCATCGGGACCGTTTCAGGGGATCGCGTGGGCATGGTTGGTACTTGTTGTGGGTGTGCGAGGAGCGGCGAAGTGGGGATCGAGTGGAATTGTCGCGACATTGCGTTGCCGGATTAGGAAACCGTGGTTGCTCGTTCGGGAAATACGGGCAGTGTCGTGTTGTGGGTGTCGTTGTGGTGGTTTCTGTGACGCTGTGCCATAGCCAGAGCACCATGGGTGCTCACACCCCCTCTCAACTTTTAAATGTCGACCATCCCTGGTCGACGAGACCATAAAAGAACCCAGCGCAGTAATCCAACCCATACTTTCCGAACCTCCTCATGGATGCCCAAGCCAGCCGCCGTCTTATCGCCACGAATGTTCAATGGCCGCTGGACCGTTTCTTCATTCCGCCCGGCGGTCTTGCCCAATTTCTTCATGAAAATCTCCGGTTTAAGGTCTTCGTTCTGATGACTTGTCTGTTTTGCGATGGATCCGCAACCGAGACCGTGGGCAGCCTCGACCGCGAGCAACGTGCTGAGATACGCGCCCGCGTCCGCGACCTGGTGCGTCATATGGTGAGCAATATTCCTCGCGACCTCGTTGTCGGACAGGTTATGATGCCGCGCAGTTTTTCGCAGCGCAAATTCGACAAAACGAGTTCCGCGTTGCGTTGACGGCGGTGGTTGTGCCAGGGGAAGCGTCGTGGATGTTCCATATCATGCTCGTTATCTTCCACGTTATTGGTTTCGACGGGGACGACAGTGTCCTGGGCGCGGCCGATGGTCTAGCGGGACCCGAGGCGACGGAGCTCAAAGTTGCGAACGCGCAGGCGACGTTTCTTCTCGGCGCCGCTCTTACGACATATCTGCAAGATCTCAAGGATGGTCGTCCCGCGGTCCTGGATTATCCTGATTATGACCATAGCGGCATGGTTTCCCGACAATTTTCAGCGCGGATGCTGCCGGCGTCGTTCGACCTTATCCCGCAGGAACCGATGCTAGGACCAAATTTCGACATGCTGGAGCGTCTCGCCGCTTGGCGCTTTGGAACTTTGGGTTTGGTGACGGAGAAAACCGCGAGAGTGTCGGGTGATGACGCCGAGGACGCCGTGTTTTCAGAGGCTAGTCTTGTGCACGAAATACCGCGCGCGAGCTGTCCTCCGGGGCGCGTTACGGAAGAACGCCCGTTTACGCCGACACCGCCTGGTTTGCCCAAGAAACCGCTACCGCGGCGCACCCGTCGTCGACTTCCGTCGTCGATCGTCGTTGATAATGGCGCCCCGATCTCCGTTGCGTTCCCGCCTGCGCTCATGATTCGTAGGGGAGGCGATGGACATTTCGTGGTTCACAAGCAGGATGAAGTTGATGGGTTTTCGTCGTCGGGGTCCATGCCGGAATTGCGCAATGTGTCGGAGACGTCTGATTCTTGTGTGGCGCGCGATAGTAATTGAAAGTCATTTTTCCCGGGTTTCCAACATGACGTTCGCGGTATCGTTTAATCCGCATTTTCGGTGCGCGTTTTAATCAGGGGGTTCCAGTAGAATCCGCGGGTGTCCACGATGCTTCCGGTGTAGCGTTCCGGCGATTTTGAAGAATTTGATAAATCGATCGACGGAATAATCTCCCGGTTGATGCAGATGCGAGGCAATTCGTCGTGTTTCCGACTCTCATGTCGTCTGGTTCCTTTATCGATGTAGGCGTCCTTGCCGACATTCTTCGCGCTCTCTTGCTCGCGCCCGAGCAGCTTAGGGACAGGCACTGGATGCCCGACACAACAGTCGCGGTTTTCCTGCGGAAGCGCGTTCGCCCCGTGGTTTATTTCCTACAAGTCCTAGTTCATGGGAGGCCCACGGAGCGGCGAGCTTCGGCGGATCTGTCGCCATCCGAGGAGCAGAACGTCCGCATGGTTATTTTGAATATGCTTGGAACTGTTGTGAGTTTTCGTGCCCGTTGTTTGGGTTGGAAACCGCCGCTGACGCCGAACTGCGCTTCGTCGGTGCTGGTTTTTCAGCGACTACTCGGTCGAGCGCGATTTATCGCGACTGAGCAAATAAGGTGCCGTGGCCTCCCGTTAGTGGACGTTGCGGAAGTCGGACGCGACTTCGGGATCCCCGCTCAGAGCACCCGCATGTTCGCCATTATTTTCGATCTTCTGGAGCGGTTTCCCCCACAGGACGATGCCGACCGTCAGGCGTACTCGCTGATGGGCCCGATCCTGGCGAATTTGCACGACTTGGCACGGCGGGAGGCCATCCGCAGCGGCGAGCCCACGGAATTCCCGGAATACGACGTCCGTGGCGACATCACTGTCGATGGTACGGCCTTCCAATTTCCAGCCATCGCCGGGGATATGCACGGTGAGCGTGCTGCACGCGTGAAACCGCGACCGACTCGTATTAATTCTCCCGTAGTTGACCGTTTCGTCAGGCGTCAGGGGTAAGAAGCGTGTGATTGGCGGTGGTGATGGAAGGGAAGTCCGAATCGGGCAAGTAGTGGAATCGTTGCCGAAGTCAGTAGATCTGCCCAAAGCGGTCGTCCGGTATAAAAGCTCGCGGTTTTCAGGCGAAAGCCACGACTTTTCTGGCTATGAGCGCCACCGACGTCCTCCGGGCAGCGACGTCTAGGTTCGCGGTTCGGGAAGAATTCCAGAATCTTGATATCCCTACGCTCGGCGCGCTTCATGAATTCTCCTGCCTTCCGTTTATTCGGCGGCTTGTCGCGGAACAGCTTGAACCGATGCTTCAGTACTATGTGCGCATCCGCGAGCAGCTTGTGAAGAGTTTGAAGGCGCGTCCAGAGACGGACCGCAACATGACGAGGCAATGGCTGCGATCGTATATGGAGCATGCGGTGCGTTAGCTTGAGGTGATAACCGCGGAATTCACTGATTCCAAGACTTGTTTCGGACGTCCAGGGCAATCTTTCCGATGTTATCATCCGGTACAAGGACCTGGCCGACGCTCGCCGTATTCCGACGCCTCCTATTCCGTGGTTGCAAATAATCATGCGGGCTGAGCAGAAGTTTGGATTCGCCGGCGATGAGGAACCGATACCGCGCGCGGTTTGTCGCGGAAAACTCTGCGCCGTTTTTCTGTATTCTCTGGACCTTCGGCAGAATGCGGTGGACCGGATGTTTATTGGAGATGGGACGATGAAGATTGCCGAGATTGAATTTTCTGGGAGGGATCCAATAGTGGAGGAGGGCGAGATATAAAAGCCCGAGGTCAATCGGCGGTTTCCCAGCTCAATTTTCCTCGCGCTATTCCCGATGTATTTTCCCCAACTTGAAGAATTCGACGGCGCGTCGTTTGGTGATACCTCGGCGGACTATGTTTCCCCCGCTCGTCCTCGCTCGGTCGCGGAAATCATCGCTTTTGATCAGACAATCCTTGCGCGTCTTTCGTATGCCGCCGAGATTCGAAGGGAGGCCATCGAATATTCACGCGCGAAGGACGGGGTCATCGCGTATATCGTCCAAGTTCTTCGGCCGTTTGCAGAACTTATCCACGTCTGCATCCCGTCGAACGCCCTTTCCGTGGACCAACTGCCGTTTGGCACATACGAGCAACTGCGACGTTTCGTTGTCGAGTTCATAACGCAGGCGGTGAGTTGTTGTTCCTTCCCCTCTGGTTTCGGCACGCCACGGTTTCGATCTTGAGCTGAAATACCGCGGTTTTTCCAGGGAATCGTGTATGATATCGCGGTTGAACATGCGAAGGCGTTTCGTCTGTCCTTGCAACATATCGATAGTCGCGCTGTGTGGTCGCTTTCCCTCGCGCTCAATTTCGACGCTCGGTTCGGAAATATCTCTGCCGGTTATCACCCGCACACCCGCGAGCATTCGATATCGCGTGTTCGAAGTGCGTTGACTCTCGCGAACAACAGTAGTGGCGCCGATCTGGACGTGGACCTGTCGATGCTCTTGAACAGTCTGCCCCGAGTTCCTGCGTGGAACCGCGGCGATATCGAGTTGCTGATGCAGCGGGAGAAGGTTGACGAGTGGGCTGGCGAGTTGGAACTGTTGAACGACAACATAATCGCTGCGGACAATCTTGGCAACGCGCTGGCGAAGTCTGCCCAACGACGTGCGGACGGTGTGTCCCCCAATCCTCGCACACGGTTTTCGGGTTGTAGATGTTGTAGACACTGCAGTGATCTCCAAAAAATTCCTCCGGAAAATGGGCACAGAACTAGGTTGTTCACTTTCCCTGCCAACTTTTACAGAAAGAAAAGCTATAATAAAATGCTGGCTTTTTCACCTGAGTTTGTCCTGATGAAAAGGTGCTGTTATACCTGGGGAAAAACATGCAGAAAAAGGCTGGCTTTCTTTGTTACTTTTCAGCAGGAAACCAATGTGATTTTCCCATGGGAAAAACAATGCCTTTTGTTTCCCTGAGTAAATGATGGCCTCTTTGTCTCGGGCTTTGTGTAGGTAAAAGTCCAACTTTTCCCTCACAATCTCCACCTGTAAAAGACCATCTTTTACTTTGAGAGATTGCTGGGAAAATGCATTTTCATATAGAATGACATCTTTCCAGCAATCTCTTGAAGTAAAAGATGGTCTTTACAGGTGGAGATTGTGAGGGAAAAGTTGGACTTTTACCTACACAAAGCCCTAGACAAAGAGGCCATCATTTACTCAGGGAAACAAAGGGCATTGTTTTTCCTGTGGGAAAATCACATTGGTTTCCTGCTGAAAAACTAACAAAGAAAGCCAGCCTTTTTCTGCATGTTTTCCCCAGGTATAACAGCACCTTTTCATCAGGACAAACTCAGGTGAAAAAGCCAGCATTTTATTATAGCTTTTCTTCCTGTAAAAGTTGGCAGGGAAAGTGAACAACCTAGTTCTGTGCCCATTTTCCGGAGGAATTTTTTGGAGATCACTGCAGTGAGAAAATGTGGCAAGCAATTGTTGTTCCAACCGTGGGCCGCGCCTGTCACCGATGGTTTTCCGTACTCGTTTTGTCGTTGCTGCTGAGAACGAGTGCACAACCGCGACATACGCGGTCACGTGGCCGCGCATCCGTGGTTTTCCCCACTAGGGCGTTTGCCATATAAGACCTGTGGTGTCTGTGCGGTAGCAACAGCGCTCTTGTTCGTTCGCGCAATGTCGGCCTGGCTTGCTTCTCCTATTCATCGTCCAGAACCCGGGGTCATGAGTCTTGGCGAACTCGCGGTTTTGTGGGTTAAACGAGCAAGGCATCTGGGGCAGTCCCTTCTCCGAGTCGTGCTGGTCTCGTACGCCGTGGATCTTCCCGCCAATTGCGTCGCGTTGCTTCGTACCGGCATACGGGTCCTCATGCTGAACATGGTGCGTTCGACAATTTGTTTCGTTTGCTTGACTCTGGTGTTAAACCGCGGTTTTCGGCGTTGATTGTAGATAATCCTCGCGAAGGCGAGCGTTATGTATGGTCCGTACGGACCGACGTCGGTTCCTCGATTTTTCGTTCCCGCGGAGTCGACGACGCTGTTCGGCATGGCGGAGGGGATGGTGGACCGATTTGGATACGAAGGGGATGAAGAAGAGGGCCCACGCCAGCGCATGTTCCAGAATATGGAGACCTTGTACGGGAGCATGCTGCTCAACCGCCACTATTCGCGATTTGGATACGACTTCCCTGGGTTTCCGGTCGCGGACGCAGACTTGGCGAAATTCGGCATTCATCCACTCATCAAAAATGCGCAACTGTCGCGGCTGCTCCTCGACCGTAACGGAAAGAAGCACAATTTCGGCGATGAGCTCCTTCGTTATAATCCAGAGCTCGGCGAGGAAGGTCGCTGGGTAGTGGCGTTGCCGTCCGAGGAATTGGAAAAGACCCGGCCAAATACGCCTGAGGACGGCGATCTCAGCAGGATCAGCGAGGGAGACGAGGGCGAAGGTGACGATGTAGAGCCGGTTGGTCGTCTGTCGGTTGCTGAATTTTGAGCGTAGAGCAGGTCGACAATGCATTCTGCCTTGTTTCGACCGTTTCTCTTCCCTGCATTTCGCGTCGGATGGCGGCGGTTTTTCATGGGGCTGCACCCGCGGTTTTCCCGTTTGTTTGTCGTTGGGAGGGCGCCCTGTTGCTGTGTTTAAAAGCGCGTTCCTTTTCATGGTGTCTTCCCGTGGTCCCGCTTGCTGCCCACATCGTTAGATATGACCTCTCCGTCTTCGCTTTCCGGCGTTTCCCTGGCCAGCTGGTCGATCTTCGTCGTTGCTTGCCGTTTGCGCGATATTTCGCTCACTCCGGAGGAGTTGCAATCCTATCCCTGTCAACCTCGCGAAACATGGCCCGAGTTTTTCGAGAACCGCCTCCGGCCCATGATCTACTTTGTTCATCGGGCGGTGACCAAGGACTTCACCCTTGTCGGTCGCTGTGGTCGTTACGATGACGGCGAGTTGGAGGAGATTTGTTACTGGGTCGAGGTTATTCTTCTGCACTGCGTGAGTGGTCGCCGCGCGGTCGCGGTTTTCCCGTTGCAGTGGTTCTGACGTGTTGTGGTTGAATTTTCGTAGCGACTGT
Source organism: Mycena belliarum (assembly GCA_029282135.1). NCBI lineage: Eukaryota > Fungi > Basidiomycota > Agaricomycetes > Agaricales > Mycenaceae > Mycena > Mycena belliarum. The sequence continues at coordinate 32,374 of JARJCN010000129.1, read as the reverse complement.
TGCTGCTGAGCCGCGAGGATACCGCGTCCTGTTTTTCGGATGGTTGGGACCTCCCGTTTCCCCGCGCCTGGGAAATCCCCGGAGAGGCCACTGCGATGTTCGAAACAATGTATCGGCTTTGCATGTCGGTCGGATTCCCGCAGTTGAATTTCTCGGAAATGTCCGTCAACAAGTTTACCCTGCTTCCGCTTATCTGCGAGGCGCGCAGAGCGCAGTCGCGGTTTGCGACCCGCCGCGATTATATCCCGTATAACGAGAAAACCGGCGAGCTGGAAGATCCCCGTTGGCTGGATCCTTGGTTCGGTCATGTCATAGAGGCGGGATGGTGGGGACCGCCGCGCGAGTATTATCCGAAGGCTCGGTCGAGTCACGAAGCCGGAAGTGTCGAGGAAATAACGGCGAGGGTTGGTGGATTGCGAGTTACTGGGGGCGCAAGGCGTATCCGTTTGTAATCGAATATTTTCTGAAATGACTGTGTGTTTCGTGTGCTGAAATTCCGCGGTTTTGTTCGTGTGGGAGGCTTGCCGTTTGTAGATTTCTTGTTAGTTCTGATTTGTGAAACCGTGGTTTCGCCATTTCCTCTCCTTTGATCTGTCAACTCGTTCGCGAGACGTCCGTGCACACGGGTGATCAATCCGTAAAACGGCGGTTTTCCCGCGACTTGTTGTCTTTTTCGGTATGTCGATTTTGAGACGCGTCGCGCGCCTCCTTTTTACGCGCGCGTCCGTCGTGGGAGGCCTTCTGCAGTGGCTTCCGTGGTCGTTAAAATTGCAATTTTCCGCGATACTGTAGATGTCGCGCGAGCTCCGTTGGCTGAACCGTCGCGTAATTCCGCGGCGTGGTGTCCTTGTGTCGTACTCGATTCGATTGGCGAAGGTTACTCGATTTCTTGGGACCGCGGCCGCGGTTTCGCTGTTACTGTGCTCGATTGCTTCTTGTGGCTGTGCTATGTTCGGTCTCCGAATTTTAACTTTTTGTGATTGTTCGCGAATTTCCGTGGAATGGACGAAGGTGTCGAAGTCGTGGGTGTCGAATTTTAACTTTGATCTATTTTTGGCGAAACGGAGTGTCGATCGGTGGGCGCAGGGTCGCGACAATGCAGGATGTTTTCTGGAAAACCGCGGTTTGACACGCAACCGCCGCGATATTTCGTGGTGCTCAGAGCTGGGACGCGTTCCCTCGCCCGAGACCACGCTTTCCAAAGTTGTTCGTCGCGTGTTTCGATTATCGGACGCGTCGTTTTCGAATGTCGGCGGTAGTATCGCCGTTTTGGGAATGCTGCGGTTCGCACGCGAAGAAGCCTTGGTTGAGACAGGGGCTTCTGGGTCGTTGCCTAATTTGGATTTTATGTGCGCGCCGATCTTCCGTAGGACTTCGTGGCGCGTCATTTGTCCCTGGACCAATATAGAGCACAGCCCCTCGCTGCGCCTCGAGTTCTTTGTGTTTGATGGCGTTAATAAATGGCGGAAGTCGTCCCGTTTTGGTAAGTCGATGAATTTTCCCGATCCTCTGTTGACTTGTCATTCTCTCTTGTTCTCTCCCTTTCCCCCCATCTCTTCGCCTCTCTGTCTTTCCCCCCGCTGGTCGCCTCTCTCCCCGCTGCCCCCCGACGTCTTCGAACCCTCTTTCAACATCGTCATGGCCCCCAGCAAGAAGAGCGCGACGGCGTCGACCAAGTCTCTGAAGCGCAAGTTGGCCCCGTACGTCGCAGTCGCGTCGTCGTTGGCGTTGACGCTGATTGTACCTTATCTTTAGGAGTCCCGCCCCCACTGTTATCGAGCCTTCGTCGTCCGAGGAGGAGGTCGTGCGCCCTAGTTCGACGGCGTCGCGGCCTGCGGTGGTTAAGGGCGCCAAAGCGTCGGCGTCGTCGCCCGCGGTGGCGAGCACGTCGAAGCCCCGGCCAAAACCTCGTCCTCTCGGTGTTCCTGGGAAGAAGGACGCGTCCCGTGCGGCGCCCGGCGCGTCGGCGTCCGCCCCGCCCAGGCCCTCAAAACGCGTCAAGGTCGATGTTACTGACGCGCGCTCGCCTACGCCGCCCCCTGCGCCGCGCCTGCCGCTGGACCAGACAATTTTCGGTGTCGCGATCCCCCAAGGTGAGTATTTTGGCTGCAATTCCGCGGTTTCTTCTTTGTTTGCTGACTTTAACCGTTTTTCCTCAGACACCAAGACTTTCCCGCGCGCCTTTCGCCTCGATGGATGGAACGACGCCGTCTTTCTTTGCCAGCCGAAGCCCATTTCGCGGAACGTGATGGCTCTTGTTCGCCCGCCTCGCACCCGCCGCAGCGACGAGCAACTTGAGGCGTACTTTCGCGACAATCTCCACGAAAACCACCTCGTCTCCGCGTCGTTCGACGACTTTTCATCCGCCGCTTTCTATCGCACCGACGTTGGCAAGCAAATCGCCGTTTACGACACGCCTGCGAAATGTTTCCAGCGCGTTCGCCGGCTCCTCGACGGCTTGGAGAAAGCTCTTGGTTTGTACCACCTCGTCGAGGAGCATCGCCGCCAGGTCGCGGTTGTTGACGACCCGGCGTCTCTTCCCTTCGTTCGCCCTTTCCCATCCCCGCGGAAACCCCAGTACCAGGACGTTCCAATGCTCGATTTGTCGAAGGCGTCGACTGACGCCGAGATGACCGAGATGTTGAAGCGCCAGCAAGAACTCCGCGAAATCCAGGCCGAGCACAACCGCGACTTGGACGAGAAGGCCGCCGTCGACTATCGCCGTTCGCTGGTGGTTTGGCGCGAGGAACGCGCCCTCCAGGTTGCGAAGCACAACGACCTTGAGGACCGCCGCGCCGACCAAGTCCAGGCGTACAACGCCGCCGTCACCGAGATGGCGGAGGACACCGTCTCCTTCGTGAATACCGTGGGGGAGTACGCGTTGTTTCTCCTGGATCAGCAGCGCGGTGGTGGGGGGGCTGGCGAGTCAGCGACGCCGCCGCCGGCGCAACCCGACAAGACTATCTCGGCGGTGGATGGCGAAGAGTCGGAGGAGGAGTCCCCGCCACCGTATTCGGGCGGGCTCGTCGCAAAAACGCGTAAGTTTTTATTGACTTTCCATGATCTGCGCGGCTAACAACGGCGTTTCTTGTAGATCCTGCACCGCCACCACCGCGTCGTCGTCGGCTATCAGACGCAACCGCTGTCTCCGGAGGTTCAGGCGACGGCGGCGATGATCAGGAGGGCGAGGGCGACGGCGAGGGCGAGGAGGAGGATGAGGACGAGGACGGCGGTTCGGAGGGGGAGCCAGAGGTGTCCGGGGACGAGGGGTCGGACGGCGACGAGGAGCGCGCAAGCGTCGCAAGGGCAAGCAGCGCGCCGCGGGTTCGTCGGGGAAAGCACCAGCGCGGCGCCGCCACCGTGGCCCTCATGTGTCCGTCCCGCCGTGTTTCTCGCACATCCGCAACCCGACGATGCTCGAGGGGTTTTACGACCACGACTTCCACGACCTCGAGCCGCTCAACGAGGTCGCCCCTTTCGACCCGCGCAAGAAACCCCGCCCCGACAAGAAGCACCCTCGTCTCATCACCGGCGGTTTTCGCGTCTCGCGCAACCCCGACGTCATCTACCTCGCTCGCGGTTTTGAGGAGCATGGGATCACAGTGGGCTCGATGGGCGTTTTGGTTGTGTTCACCCGAGGCGCGGTAAGTTGAACACTCGCGGTTTTCCTGTCTCGGTCGCCGTTTTGCTAACTTGGTTTGACTTCGCTTTCTAGGGGTGCCGCCTGTGCAAGGAGCACCATTGGGCGTGCCTTCGCGTGCGCACCGGGCTCCAGATGGAGGCCCACTGCATCCGCTGCCGCGCCCTGAAGCGCACTTGTGTGCCGCACACCCGCCACACTTTCACCGCCACGCCCGGCGTCGAGTTTGAACCTTTTGACTGGACGTACTCCGGTAAGTGGTTTTGTCGCGGTTTTCTTGAGTCGTCGCTGATTTTTCCCCAGACCAAGTCAGTCATCCAGGTGAACAAGCATTACTTCGAGCTGTACATCCGGATGTTCGTCGATGTCATGGAGCGCCAGACTCGGCTCAACATGCGCGAGGTCCTCCTGGGCATGGCGTTGGCCCTTCGCACGGGAGAGGCCGTCCCCGCTGACCCCAACGCTGACATCCTTCCGCTCGGCCGCGACTGGTGCGAAGTGTCACCGTTTATCACCCCGGAGGTCAAGAAGATGGCGAAGTCGGCGGCGGCTGGGACGGTGTTTGCGCCGGTCATCGCGCGCTCGGAGAAGATCGTCGCGGCCGTGGTTGGGTCGTCCTCGCCCGCCGCGCGCGCCGAGCGCGTGATTCGGTCCACGCTGGAGGCGCTCAACGCCCAGGTCGCCGAGCTCACCGGCGAGCTCGCCCTTCTTCAGCTCGGCGTCGCGACGGAGGGTGACGACGCTTCGGTCCTCCGCGCCTGCTCCTGCGCCCATTAACGAGACGTCGGTGGTTGAAGAATTCCGCGAGCTCAAGGTCGACGATCGCGGCGAGGGATCGAGCAAGGGCGCTCGGCGTGGCGGGGGAGACGTAGTGATGGCGAGTGTGGCGGGAGGGTCGACGGGTGCGCAACGCGCGCCTGTTTCCACCCCTCCCGCGGCCGCCAGAACGTCTTCATCGTCGCGTGCCTCTCCGTCGGTTCCGCGCACTCCCGCGCCCATTCCTGGCTCATCGCGCGCTGGACCCGCTTCGTACGCAAAACGGCCTCTGTATGTCCCCCCTCCCGTGCCTAGCCGATCCGTTTGGGTGACACCGTCCACTTTGCCTGTTGCGTATAGGGTGCCTTCGTACTCGAGCGGTAAGTCGCGGTTTTCCCCTCTCAACTTTTTGAGTTTGACGATCTGTCGCAGCCTCCGGAGTTCCCGCCACCGCGCCTCACACGCCGATTCTGGGCGCGTCTTCAAGCTCGCTCGCCGCCGCGCTTGGCCCAATGCCAGTGCGCTTTTCAACGTCGCCTGAGACGGCGGTCTCGACTCTGGCGGCGCCGTTGGCAGCTGCGCCCTTCCAGGGGATGGAGGAGATTGGTCAGTCCATTCTGTTCTGAAAAACTGCGGTTTGCTGATAATTTTCTGTGTTCCTGGCTTTTTGTAGGCGTCGAGGGGTTCGACCGCGACGCGGCGCGCGACGAGGAAGCGGAAGCGGGGAACGCGCTGGCGCCGGCGAACACGAGCGCGATGGAGGGTGACGCGGGCGGGAACGCGGGCGAGGGAGAAGCAGGGGGCGCGTAGATGCGCAAAAATTCATCAAGTTCGAACTCCACGGTGGCGGCCGTGTCGAGGAGACACTGGGGGCAAGGTGCAATATACAGGCCCGGTAAATAAGTGGCAAATAGTGGGTATATTTTAAACAAACCTAATAAATACTTGTTATTTCCTGGCCTGTTATATTTTGAGGATATTTTAAACAAGCATGTGATTTGGTCATTATTTACCGGCCTGGGAAATTTAGAACATTCTTGACATTTTCCAGAAAAGAAGTCACTATTTCCCGGCTTGGGAAATATCAAATCTCCGGGCCTGGCAAATAGTAATCAAATTGTGATCCCAAACAGCCCAAAAAAGGCAAGATCCCAGGAAATCCTGGTCATCTGACCATTGAGATTGCATTTTGGAGGCTTCTAGGATTCCATACCTATATAAGGTATATTTTTCAACACTTACTTAAAAAGGCAAATATCCAAGCTAGCATTGTCTTTTTGGAGCTTCTAGGATTCCATCTCTATATAAGGTATCTTCAAACACTTACTAACAAAGGGAAATATCAAAGCCTATCAGTTGATAGAATCTTTATATAATGTACTAGCTACAAATGGTCTTTCATTTTGCCAATCTGTGATCAACTACGCATATGGATCACTCAATTTAAGCTTTTCTAACTTATATGGCTCTTCTTGCACCACCAGACATCCAGAAGACAGCTTGTATGACAGGTCTACTGGAGAATGGTTCTGCAACAAAGACTTATCAGTGAAGATCATGGCTTGGATGGACCAGATCATGTGAGTAGTTATACAATAAATCATACAGACTAGAAACCAACTTTTGCCATATAACAGGATTGAACCTGCTTATGTAATGTCCAAATAGGTATTTGCTCAAAATAAATGCTCTTTGGCTGGTTTGAACCAGTGATCTCCATGGAAAGTCACATGATCATTTGATGAACTATATAGTCCACAAAACTTTGATCCACCTCTTCTTTTTAACCACCATGTCCACACCCAACTTTGGAGAGACGTCTCCAAAGCAGTAGCCCCTTGTTGATCCACCAGTGTCTGGCCACACTGGAAACATGGGTGCTCTGGGTGGGGATCTCTGCTGGTTCCAGCCAATTCCATTGGTTGTATGGGATACTTGTGGTGATTAGTCGCTGCAAGATGCCTTCTGTGATAGCTGGCTTAGTCCTTTGGGTTGTGGGCTCTTTATTTCTGGATGCTTGCGGGGATTAGTCCCTGCAGGACGCCTTCTGTGATAGCTGGCTTAGTCCTTTGGGTTGTGGGCTCTTTTTATCTTGGATGCTTGCAGGGATTAGTCTTTGCAGGACGCCTTCCGTGATGGCTGGCTTTGTCCCTTGGGATGTTGGCTCCTTGTTCAGGATAGCTGAGATGCAGGCCATGTGGTTAGCTCCCTACCCTGGTGGGTGTGATGCGTAAGCTCCCCCGCTGTTCTGTCTGCTGTGTTTCCTAGTACGTGTTTTTTTTTATCTGTCTTGAGTACTTCATTGGTCTGACAACTTTCTAGAACACTTTGGCTTTTCTTTGGCTGCTCAATTGCACCACCTTCTATCTTGTTGTCTGTCTGCCTATCTCTTTTGGACGATATTCTCTTGTGAGCTTTTCCTTTGTTTCTTCACAGACTTTTTCCATCCACTTCTATCCTTCCTTATTCAATCTTACTGATCCCATAAATTAGGACGATAAACCACCACCACATCCCTTCCCTTGCTCTTCCTATTAGTTACCATCATCTCTCCCAGGGTGTACTCTGGCTGTGATATAGTGATGGGGCCCCATTGCTATATGACAGACAGAGTGCAGCCACTCACCCATCTATGTATCTGCTGTATATTGTAGTCTTGGAGCGCAACTTGTGTAAAATCACCTCTATGATATCTGAATGTGGTTTTGTCTCTGTCAATTTCTAACCCTAACCCTAACCTAATATTCTCTTTTGGGTGGAAGAAAGGGCAGGCGGCCCTAATCCTGATAGTAGGACAAATTGTTGTGTCTAAATCATTGTTGCTCTGTTGCTAGTATTATTGAGATTCTTCTCTTTCTTATTTTCCAAGCCTTTCTCAGCTGGCATAATGTCAAATAGACATTCAGATCCTATTGAAGTCACGTGAAGTGTGTACGAGTACACACTTCACGTGACTTGAGTACAATTTCATAATACCCAATTGAAGTCTACTCCACCTTATCTGGGACTCATTGCTGGTTTCATTCCTTTACTTGATAGAACATAGGTATAGGACTGATTTCCTGAAGAAAACTCTAAACAGAAGTAAAATGCTGTTGCCTAGGTCTTTCCACAAAACCAAAAACCAACTTTGTCTAACTTCTGGACTTGCTTTCAACTTCTTTGCTATTGAAGAACTTGGTTATTTATAACAGAAATGGATGGTATACTTTCCACAATAGACAGCATAGAATAGCCCATCATGCAAAAAAAACTGTGATCTGGCAAGACCTTGAGCAAAATCCTCTAGGAATGTGTCTACTGTAGTACAACCAAGCTCTCTGGATAGAGGGTCCAGACCACGAGCTGTTTTTGCTTTGGCTTCAGATGGGCAGTTCATAACGATAGGCATATTTTTTAAAAAAAGATAGAAAGCGTGTGGTGTTGATTCAGATGACATTTTGTCGGAGGCTCCAGCGGTGTCTCCACCAATACCGGAATACAGCTTTTCCATTACTTGACGTACTGCAAGGTAGAGGAGATGAGGAGAGATATCTGGTAATCAATAGAAAATCCTGATGTGATGTCAAGACAATGGATTTGATATATTCTTTGGATTTGATGGATTTGATAGTCCCTTCTAGTTTATTCTGCTTTGAGTGATAATTTATTACCTTATTTAGCAGGTGTTGGTAGGATTCCTGGGATCTGGCTTGTTTGGGATCACAATTTGATTACTATTTGCCAGGCCCGGAGATTTGATATTTCCCAAGCCGGGAAATAGTGACTTCTTTTCTGGAAAATGTCAAGAATGTTCTAAATTTCCCAGGCCGGTAAATAATGACCAAATCACATGCTTGTTTAAAATATCCTCAAAATATAACAGGCCAGGAAATAACAAGTATTTACTAGGTTTGTTTAAAATATACCCACTATTTGCCACTTATTTACCGGGCCTGTATATTGCACCTTGCCCCCAGTGAGAACAGCAAAAATCCGCCACAATCGCTTTTTCAAGGACTTGTCGTAGTGGGGGGGGGGAAAAATCCCCCTATGTTTTCTTTACCGTACCAGTGTCCGCGCGTAGTAGTTACTTTTCTTGGAATAAACGCGCATTCCATCCTATTTTGTGAGAAAGATTGTGGCGAGATTGAGAAAGTTGTGGAATGCGACCGAGCGGTCGCGGTTTGGCATCGTTTTTCGTGTGTATGTGGTCTTGGTTGAAAAGTCACGTGACCGTATTGTCGGGACTTTTCCTGAGATTTTGTCTTGTGCCTATTTGTCTTGATTCGCTTTCGCGGTTTTTCCACAGGGTATAGGCCTTCCTGCGGGAGCGGCACTTCGTTTCGCCGCGTTCGCTCTTCTTCGTTTTCTGTGTTGTCGTACGGAGCCCTGGAAAACCGCGGTTTAGCCTGTGTTTTCGTGGTTTTTCTCTCCTGAATGGGTTTTTGCTGAAAGGCGTCGTGGCGAGGAGTGAAAGTTGTCTTCAATTTTTAATTAGGTGTACAGCTCTTTTTGTGACCGAGCGAAGAGGCGGAAGGTAGGAATGATGAGAGATAGTGTCCGTTTTTTGGGTATAAATGTCGCGGTTTTTTTCCCGCTCTTCTGCTGGTTTCCCTATGAGCTTGGATCTGCCGACTGTCCTTCGAACCAGCGAGACCCTGTATCGCCCCACCGGGGTTCGTCTTCCGCCTTCTTTTTAGGCGCTGGTTTCTCGATAAACTTGGTCACCGGGATTCGGATGGTGGACCTGGCGTGGTACGGTATGACGCGAAACGCCGCGGTTGTTGACTTCGAAACGGCCCCGTCGAGCTCGGCCAGGATGTAGGACTCGTTGGCTTTCTGAGAAACCACGACCATTGGGCCGGTATATCGCGGTTTTGCCTTTCTCGACCACTCGTTCTCGATTGCGGAGTTTCGGACTAGGACGAGCGTGCCCGGAGGTAAGTCGTATGTGGTGATTTTCTTTATGTTGTCCGTTTCCCACTGCCGCACACTTTTGACACGAGCTTCATAGACTTCGGATTCCAGCGCTTCCAGGTCCTCTGGTTGTTTCATCAACTGGCGAGCCCTCGTGGCTATGAGTTTCTCAGTCGACAGTTTTCGTCCGTCGCTCGCCATCATGTAGGTCGCCTCGACGATGTCGAAGGGAAACAGCGGTTCCACTCCGTGGGCGAGGAAATACGGCGAGTAACCAGTCGACCTCTGGATGGAGACTCGCTCGGCCCAGAACACGTAGAAAACGCGCTCCGTCCACAGCGTAAGGTCGCCTTCGCATGCCTTGGATATTGCTTCTCGGACGTCATAGTGGCGGCGTTCGACTGGGCCGTTCGCCCGCGAGTTGTACCCGGAAATCTTGATGTGGTGAATGTTGTACCTCTTCGCCAACCAATCCACGGCTTTCACCCATGCTGCCCCGTTGTCCGTTATGATTTCCGCGATAGCACCCCATCTGCACAGTATTTCCTCGAAAATGAAGCAGCCGAGAGAGTACGCGTTCTCGGTTTGCAGCATCCTCCACTCCGGCCATCCGCTCAACGAGCATCTCGCGTGCGCGATGTATCGATAGCCGTTTGAGCCAGGAAGGAGCATGGTGTCGGTGTACGCTTTGTGGAATAGGGGGAGGGGCATCGCGACGCGCGGTGGGATGTTGATTTTCTTGGTTGAGCGCAGTTGACACTCGTGGCATGTCTTTAAGTACCATTTAAGGTCCAAATCCATGAGCGGCCACCAAAATCGATCCAGCAGTCGTCTGCGAGTGATGAAATAGCCCTTGTGTCCGAGCTCGTCGTGGACTTGGCGTAGGATGCTGCCTCGTTTTTCCTTCTCCAGAACGAGTTTGTGTTCGCCGTGCTGATCCTTCCGCCACATCGCATCGTTAAGGAGAAAGTATTTGGTGGCTTTCTTGACAAAACGGCCATATGCGTGGTCGTCCAACCGCGGCGGTCGCGTTTTGTCTTCTAGGAACTTCCTGACTTCCTCCAGTTCGTCGTCGAGTTTCTCCGCTTTCTGGGTTCTAGGAACGTCGTAGTTGGTGTCGTCGATTTTTGTCAAGAAAACCGGTATCGGTGCCATCGCGGTCGCGGTTTGGCGCGGTTTTTCCCACTGTTGAAAAGTCACGTGGTCGAGGAGCGCTCCGGCAACGGTGACTTTTGAGGGTGGAACCGCCTCCAACACGGAGCTGCGACGCGTCCTGTTCCAATTGAGGATTTGCACCGCGAAACCGCAGGCGTGGTCTATCCACTCCTCAACATCGTCTTCTTCTTCCGGGTCTTCTTCCGCTCGTTTTCGTCGCGACAATCCGTCCGGTGCGTGCGCGGCGCCGGGAACGTGCTCCAATTTGAAGTCGAACAAGAGGATGCCCGCTATCCAGCGGTTTATCGTCGTGTTTGGTTGAATGTCGGGGTTTTTCAACATGCCCTTGATGTACTTGGCGTCGATCCGGACGATCAGATCCTTTGCTCCGACGAGGTATAATCGGCAAGCCTTGAGCGCGCGAAAGAGCCCGTAGAGCTCTATTTTCGCCTGGGAGTATCTCGACTCTCGTTCGTTCCAGGTTATCGAGCCGAAGCGCGAAGGGTACTCCTTCCCGTTTTCGCCAACCTGATACAGGATCCACCCAACCGCGATATACGAGGAGTCGACAGCGAGGATGATCTGACGACCGCTTGAGTAGTCGATTTGTCGTATTGCCGGGGAATCGATCAGGAGCTGTTTCAAGACGTTCATGGATTTCTGCTGTTCTTCGCCGAAAACGAACTCGACATCCTTTCTGGTCAACGCCACCAGCGGACGCGCGTGAACCGCGAAGTCTTTGATGAAGATTCGCATCAGCCCCAAGGTTCCGAGGAACGCTCGAACGTCGGTCAGGTCCTCGCACGCCGGCCAGTCCCTGATTTTCTGGACTTTCGATTCGTCCGGCGTACGCCCTTCGATGCTGCAAATGTGCCCGACGACCTTGATTCTCGGTACCGCGAAGAATGATTTCTTGGCGTTGAACGTCCCACCCGCGTGCCGAATTCGTTGGCAGATTCGGTTGACATTAACGAGATGCTCCCAGACAAACCGCCGAATTCCGCCGTTTTCTGGTATTGTCTCGTACGTCCCGTCCTTCTGGAAGTAGTAAGTCGCTGGTCCTTTGACGGGTGTGTCGTCGACGAAGGGTTGAGTGAATTCTGGGATTTCGTCTTGTAGGATGAAGTTAACGTCTCCCTGCTGGATTTGGACCGAGTTGGTATATCCTTGGGGAAGGCGAGTGAGACGCAATGTCCCGAACGGTCCTTGGAATGTGGTGAAATCGCGCGATGCGATGTCGAGCATACGATGGTCGAACCCAACGAAGAGGTCGAACATCGCGTATATGACGCGCCCGCCGAAGGATTCGGCGTAAACCTCGACAATGGGTGGACAACCGGAGTCCTTGATCACCACCGCATTGAGTGGTTGGAGGTTGTGTACCAGTCGGAGGGAACCGTCGGATTTTGGTACCACGAACCAGTTCGCTCGATACGATGAGCTCGAAGGCTCGTAAACCCCCGTTTTCATCTTGCCGCGTATGATGTTTATTACGTCGTCGCGGATTCCTGGTGGTATCGGGATGTTTCGTTCCTGCCAAGGGGTGTGCTCGAGAACGGGGATCTTGACCGGGTCGAAATAGTCTTCCCTGAAACTTCCCCGCTCTGTCTCGTCCCATGCGAATGCCATTTCGTGGTTGCGGATTAGGTCGTGGATGACGCGTTCTTCCTCTGGCAATAGGAATCCGTCGGGGTTTATCTTCATCCCCTCGCTCCTTTCCTTTGTGTAGCGTTTTCCGTCCGTGAACTCCGGCGGGTTTGGGTTCAGTCGCGGCATTCCCTCGAGCGGGTCGGATGGAAAGTGGCGGACGATCCGAAACTCTTCTGGTAATGTCGCCGCTACCGAGTGTACTCTGTCGGCCGCGGGCTTGTATTTCTTCTTTGCTTTCTTCTTCCCCTTTTCCCCGACGACCGCCTTGTTTATCCAGACTTGAATGACCGGGTCGTAGCCGTACATTTGGTCCAGACAATGTTCGAGATATTGCGGCGATATTTCCCATTGAACGGTGCGGTCGTGGATGTAGATTGGTCTGCAATCCGTGGTGTTGCTGCCTTTTGGCGAGTAAAGCGCCATTGGAGACGTAAAACGGTGGAATCCGTAGCCGGGGATAGGTGAATTTTCGTGAGTGACCTGCCGCATCCGCGGTTTGGGGGTCGGTCGTGGTTTTTCCTTTTTCGTGATCTGAAGCACAGCGTTCCCGATGCTGCCTTCTGTTGCCGTTGTGTCCGTTATCTTCCAAAAATTCGCCGAAACCTGAGTGGGAGCCGGAGGGGCAGGTTCTGTTTTCCCCTCCCCTAAACAAAACCCACTTGTTCGACTTCGAGCATCTGGAACGGATCCATTTCCGCTAGCCCGTTTGATCTTGGCGGTTTCTTCCTTGTCGCAACGGTGAGTTTTCGCCCCGTATTTGGGCAAGTCAGCGTAAGGTCCTGCGAGCCGTCGGTATGATCCTTCGTATGGCACTCGGTGAAACGGAAGAAGGGGCGACCCATCAGAATGTCGAAGGGTGCGCCGTCCACGACGTGGACTTGCAACAAGAGATCGACGCCGCCGAGGGAGAATTTCAGGTTTTCCACGACACCGGCCGTTGTGCTCTGGTTGGAATCCGCGGACTCCATCGTTAAGATTTTGTCGGGCATGAGCGAGACGCCGAGATCCTGCCATACGCTTCTGTTCATCGCGACTATCTCGGACCCCTGATCCAAGGTGCAGGCGACGGTCAGCGTGTCGTTCACGACCATGTCGAGGACTCGAAGGGAATCGATTGGTGACGCGGTCAGTACTTGATTGCGATCGTTTTCGCGCCCTTCCCAAATCAAAACCAACGCTTCCTGTCGCGGTTGTCCCTCTTCGATCGTCATAAGCGAGGTTTCAACCGTGGGAATTCGCTTGGTGATGGTATTCTCGCGGTAATACCGCCGAAGGTCCGGGGCGATGGCGAAAAGTTCGCGGTTTGTCACCGTTATTGGAACGTCGAGAGTCCGGTCGATCACGGCCTGTATCAGCGCCGGGTCTTCCATGGTGGACTGGTATTTGAACGCCGGTGGAACCGCGAATTTGGCGTGTGCAAATGGCGGTGCTGGTTTCGAAACCGCGACTTCTGGCTCGATGTGCGGTGGTTTCGGGATGGGTTTGGCCGCCGTTTTGCGTTGAATGACGACCTCCGGTATCTCTCTTTGCTTCCTCAATCGTAGGTCCGCGAACATTTGCCCGTCGATCTCGGTTTCTTTGGCAGTGCCGTCCGGATATCGGCCGAACGCCAGGGTTTGAACGGGCGCTCCGCCGGTGAAAGTCATTGACGAGATTGTGTGCGGCGGCATGTCCCGTTCGAACATCTGGGATTGCACCGGTCGCGGTTGCGGGGGAGACTGCGCCCTTTGCGGTGGTGGCCCATTCTCCGACAGCCAGCGATCAATCCTCTCGGCCAAGTTTCGGCCCGTGACAACCCGAGGAACATAACGGCCGTTTGGAAGGACGATTTTGTTGTCGCCGTTCCTAAAACATTTCCCCTGGCGTATATATTCGCCAACGACTGGGCATTCCCGGACGAAGTGGCCGTTGCTCGAGCAGAAACCGCACTCTCCGGGAGGAAACATGCCGGCGCTTGGGCGAAGCGGCGGCATCGTTCGGTTCGACCATGGTTCCCGCGGTTGGTATTGGTCTCGCGGCGGATACGTGCTCGCGCCGCGGTACCTGTTTCCCTGTTCCCTTTGATACTGGTTTCCCTGGTCGCGGGGGTACTGACTTGGTGGAGGGACGTTTTCTAGCGCCGTGGCCGCATAAATGGGGTATGTCGCTCGCTGCGCGTATGCGTTGGGTGGTCCGTAGTTGTTTTCTCCGCCGTTGCGCACCACTCTCGCGAGGGATTGCATCTCCACCCTGATCTGACTGTTCATCTTCTGGAAAGCTTCGTTTAAGTCGACCATTTCTTTCTTTATGAAGGACGCGTCCGGCGCCGAGTCGTCAACCGCCGATGGTCCGTCGAGAATGTAGTTGGCGGCTTTGACGACGTCCTCGATATCGTAGGGATCGTCGCTCGGATGAGTCGGTGTGACGATTTGGAGCCTCTGGTATATGCGGTTCCTGAAACGCTTTTCCAGCCCCTTGGGATACGCCCGTTTTTCCTCCAATGTCGTGAGTTTGCCTTCCGTGATGAGGTGAACGGAAATCGTTTTCACTGCAGTGATCTCCAAAAATTTCCTCCAGAAAATAGGCACAGAACTAGGTTGTTCACTTTCCCTGCCAACTTTTACAGGAAGAAAAGCTATAATAAAATGCTGGCTTTTTCACCTGAGTTTGTCTTGATGAAAAGGTGCTGTTATACCTGGGGAAAACATGCAGAAAAAGGCTGGCTTTCTTTGTTACTTTTTCAGCAGGAAACCAATGTGATTTTCCCATGGGAAAAACAATGCCTTTTGTTTCCCTGAGTAAATGATGGCCTCTTTGTCTAAGGCTTTGTGTAGGTAAAAGTCCAAGTTTTCCCTCACATTCTCCACCTGTAAAAGACCATCTTTTACTTCAAGAGATTGCTGGAAAAATGGCATTCTATATGAAAATGCATTTTCCCAGCAATCTCTCAAAGTAAAAGATGGTCTTTTACAGGTGGAGATTGTGAGGGAAAACTTGGACTTTTACCTACACAAAGCCCTAGACAAAGAGGCCATCATTTACTCAGGGAAACAAAAGGCATTGTTTTTCCCATGGGAAAATCACATTGGTTTCCTGCTGAAAAAGTAACAAAGAAAGCCAGCCTTTTTCTGCATGTTTTCCCCAGGTATAACAGCACCTTTTCATCAAGACAAACTCAGGTGAAAAAGCCAGCATTTTATTATAGCTTTTCTTCCTGTAAAAGTTGGCAGGGAAAGTGAACAACCTAGTTCTGTGCCTATTTTCTGGAGGAAATTTTTGGAGATCACTGCAGTGTTTGAAGCGGCGATGGTATTCGGAGAAATCCTCCTTCGCTTTGATTTGAACGAGCTCCTGTTCCGTGACAAGATTGTCGAGGTCCTTCAACGTGAACATCTTTTTCCCATCTGCGCCTGGGTACAGTTCAGCGACGACTTTCTTGAAATCGTCCCAGGTTTTGGTCTCGGGTTTCATCACGCCTTTCCATAAAACCTCGGTTTCGCGCTGCACGTATCGTAGGGCCATGCGAATCTTGTCTTCGTTGCTGGTCCTCTCAAGTGATTCCGCTACTTCTTCGACATCTTCCCAGTAGCGGGTCAAATTCAGCGGTTTTCCATCGAACTCTGGCGCTCCTCGCGCCCCGCGTCCCGGTGCAATTTTGGTCATTTTGCGCGTTCTGATGGGTGGTTGGATTTCGGTGGGTGGAGATTCTGGTGGCGACTGTGGATCGGGGGAGTTGGTGACGGAACTCTCTTCCGAGAGGGTGTTAGACGTTGGTTCCTGGGTCGACGGTTGGGTCGAGGAAAATGAAGCTCCGAGGAAAGGGTCTTCTTCGTCTAGCTCGGACGCTTGTGGGGTAAGAGGGGAGTCGGCTGTCGCGGGGACTGCTACCAACGGCGACTGTGCGGTGCTGATGGAGGATGTGGGGTCGTTCTCGGCGAGGGTTATTTCCTGGAAAACGTTGCGCAAGCGTCGTTCGTGTCGGAGGGATCGGTTTCGGATTTGCTCGGATATGCGGGCTGCTTCTAGTGCTTTAATCCTTTGGAAATCCACGGTAAAACCCCCTCGCGGTGGGCTCCAGTTGTGATGCGGACTGCGGCGCTACCGAGGGAATGGGTGTGGGTTTCGGTCGGTGGCCTGTTCGTCCTCTAGGGGGTTTGTAAGAGCGTGGTCCCTAGGGCGTCTGGCACGTTGTAGGCAGGCTTATAGGCAGTGAAAACCGCGGGTGTGTGTGTGTGCGTGGGTTGGGAGCGCGAGGCTCTTGTGGTTTTGTGTGGAAAACCGCGGTTGGCGCAGGAAAGTCGCGGTTTGCCGGGCTATGTCAGCGAAGAATACGGTGTAGAAAGTGAAGATACCTGTTCCGCTAGGACGCAATGTCGCCGATGCCCTCCTTTAGAACCTCCAAAGCCTCAGTGCTTCGACCTAATCCAATGCCTCTCCCCTATGAACGGGGCACGTGATCGTGTCGGTGGGCGAACCAAGGGGTTCGCTCGCGAGTGACTTTGACGTCAACGGTCTCCGGTGCGGAGGGTGAGTCCGGTCGTTTGGTAGACGATTTGCTAGGGGGAAATCCGCGGTCGAACCCTTCCACTACGACACGGAGGGACCTGTGTAGGAAGAAATGTCGCGACGCGGGCGGGGTGTGTGAGCGCGAGCCTGGTGGCTTTTCAGGCTGCGTGAGGGTGGGAGTAGAGTGCCTTGGAGGACAAGCTTTGAGATGCGAAGAAGGTGTGGTCGTGGTCAATCCTTATTGGTGTGGGTTTTAGATACACAAAGTAGTGGGGGAGAATCCTAGCCCAGGAGTGAACTACTGAAACGCCCCTCCCTTGCCTGTCCTTTATGCCTTGCTCGCACCGCCTTCTCGAGACGCGCGTCCCTCAAGATCCGCCCGTCCGAGCTTCTGGTGTTTGAGGCTGACAGCTTGAGAGCTTCTCTGTGGAGAGGAATGTCGCGGGTGAGCGACCAAGTCGCGGTTGTTCGGTGTTCGTTGGTGGTTTTCTTTGTAGTGTGGTGTTCGCGCCGTCGTTACGCGGCTAGGCGGCGCTTGGCGATCGCGATTGCGTCGGAGGAGAGCGTGGTCGAGGTGTGCCGAGGTCCCAAGGTCCGGAAACCGCGTGCTCCCGTTGCTCATGGCGCTCAAGTCGGTCGCGGATTGTGGTGGTATTCGTCATGTGTCGCCCTCGTTTGTGGTGGGGCCGGCGTCGGTCGTGGTTTGTCGAGGCTCGGTCGAGAGCGTTCAGTCTTGAGCGCGGGGTGTGAAAACCGTGGTTTTTTGTAGAGAGCGAGATAGGGGCTTGTAAGGGCAACCACGCGGCCCGAGAAGTCAAGGGTCCTGGCGTGGGGAATCCGAAGGTTAATTGACAGGCCGTGCTACTAAGTACAAGTATAGCGCACCTGGCGTGGGGAATCCGAAGAGAAGAACGTCTGAGGATTCCCACGCCCGGAGCCGCCTAAAATACCTACTGACTAGTAGCACGTGCGCGGGGTGATCGGAGCAACCGGAGTGACGCGCATAGGTCCCGTGCGCGGTCACAGGCCACGTGGTATCCGGAACCGGAGTTCCGGCGGGGTCGCGGGAGCGGGCGAGCGGGGGCGGAGGGAGCAACGGGGGGAGCGACGGAGGGAACGGGGACTGGGGCGGAGGTCGGAGCGGAGGCGGGGTCGGGGGCCGGAGCGGAGACCGGAGCCGGAACCGGAACCGGAACGGGGGCCGGAGCGGGGGCTCCCCTGACACCGGCCGGAGCGGGGGCTCCCCTGACACCATCCCCCCCTTGGAATGCGGCGCCTCGACGCATCGTCCGGACGTGGACGTCGGGGTCTCGGAAGGGGAGGGAGTCGAAGGTGGCGGTCGTGATGGCGCGTGGTGCGGCGGGGTACTTCCGGTAGAAGTCTG
This sequence comes from Mycena belliarum, assembly GCA_029282135.1. Taxonomy (NCBI): domain Eukaryota; kingdom Fungi; phylum Basidiomycota; class Agaricomycetes; order Agaricales; family Mycenaceae; genus Mycena; species Mycena belliarum. The sequence goes on along the minus strand of JARJCN010000129.1, from coordinate 14,405 downwards.
CGACGAGTTCCGGAGCGAAAACGTCGGAGTGTTTAACCCACGAATCATGAGAGGAATTATAACCTTTCCACTGCACGAAATACCAGAGCGAGCCCCACCGGTACTTCGCGTCCACGATCGCCTCGACTTCCCACTCGGGTGGCTCGTCCGGAGCGGCGCCCGGAGCGTCCGGAGCGTCCGGAGCACCGCGGAGGACCGGCGGAGGCTCGTCATAGCCAGTCCGACCCTCGAAGGGGTCGTCCTGAGCCAATTCAAGCTTGACGACCGGAAAGACCGGATGGAGCTGCGAGAGCCGGGGAGGGAGTTCGAGCTTGTACGCGCCCCGCCCGATGACCTGGAGCACCCGGAAGGGCCCCAAGCGGCGGTGCGCGAACTTAGCGGAAGGGCGAGTGGTCTGGATGTCGGAGGCGTCCAGCCAGACCCGGTCGCCTACCTTAATCTCCGGCGCCGGAGTGCGCCGGCGATCGTAGTACCGCTTATACTCCTCCTTAGCCTTGACGAGCGCCGCCCGGGCTTCGGAGACTCCGGAGGCGATCCGGTCGCGGAATTCGTTAACCGCTTCCACCTTCGAGCGCAGCCCGTTCGGCTCGAACCCCATCCGGGGGAGCCGTCCGGTATCGGTCATGAACGGGACCTGCTGCGTCGACGAGTGGATGTGGTTGTTGTAGGCGAATTCGGCGGCCGGAAGGAGCTCGTCCCAGTCATCCTGCTTGTAGTTAGTGAAAAGCCGGATGAACTGCTCCATCTCCTGGTTAACGCGCTCGGTCTGACCGTCGGTCTGCGGGTGGTACGACGTGGAGGTCGCCGGAGCGACTCCGATGAGGCGCCACAGCTCCTGGGTGAACTCCGCGATGAACTGCGGACCCCGGTCGGAGATATACTTCTCCGGGGTCCCGTGGAGCTTCCACACGTTCCGGTAGTACAACCGCGCAGCTCCGACGGCGTCCAGGGTCGTGTGGCACTCGTTAAAGTGCGCACGCTTCCCGAGCGCGTCGACGACGACCATCACCGCGTCGTACCCGTGAGCTTCCGGAAGCTCGACGACGAAGTCCACCGAAACCGTGCTCCAGCGCTCTTCCGGAACTTCCGTCGGGTGCAACTCACCGACCGGAAGCTTCCGGAGCGCCTTCGTGCGACAACACAAGTCGCACGTCGCGACATACCGGCCGACGTGTCGGGACAACTGGGGCCACCAGTAGTTCCGGGAGACGAGCTCCAACGTCTTGAAGCGGCCGGCATGCCCCGCCACACGGGTATCGTGGTGCTGCTCCAAGATCCGGCGTCGGAGGTCGTGATCCCGGGGGACCACGATCTTGCCGCGGAAGTAGAGCAGCCCGTCGTCCACATGCCACTCCGCGGACCGGAGCGACCGGGAGCCCCGGACGTTGAGGGCCTCTCGCGCGGCGATAGCGAGGGGGTCCTCGAGGTCCGGACCACGCGCAAGCGCGTCCCGGATGTCCCGGAGCACCGGGCGTTCCGGTCCGGTCACCACTACACCTTCGATCGCGCGGACATGGAAGAGCTCCGGAGACAGGAGGGTGACGTCCTGGTTGTCCGGAGCCGCTCCGTGGTCCGGGCGACGCGACAGCGCGTCCGGTCGCCCCATCAGGCGCCCGGGCTTGTGGTGCAGCGTGAAGTCGAACCGGGACAGGTACAGCGACCACCGCGCCTGCCTCCGGTTGAGGTTCTGCGACTTCCGGAAGTACTCCAGGTTCTTGTGATCGGTCCAGATCTCCACCGGATGCTGCGAGCCCTCGAGGAAGTGTCGCCACTCCTCGAGCGCGCGGACGATCGCGAGCATCTCCTTGTCGTGGATCTCGTAGTTGCGCTGGACCGGACTCAAGCTCTTGGAGTAGAACGCTACCGGATGCCACTTCCCGTCCGGACCCTCCTGAGAGAGAACCGCGCCGGAAGCCCGGTCGGAGCTGTCCGCTTCGAGCCGGTACGGCCGGGCCTCGTCCGGAAGGATCAGGACGGGGTCCGTGGTCACCGCGTCCTTCAGCGCCTGGAAAGCGGTGGCCTCCGGTTCGCTCCAACGCCACGCGGTGCCCTTTTTCGACAAGTCGAACAGGGGCCGGGCGATGTCGGAGAAGTCCCGGATGAACCTCCGGTAGAAGTTCGTGAACCCGACGAACTGGAGCACGTCCGTCTTGTTCTCCGGGACCGGCCAAGCAGCGACTCCGGCGACCTTGACCGGATCCATCTCCACGTGGTCGTGAGAGACGATCACCCCGAGATATTCGATCGACGACTTCTCGAACTCACACTTCTCCGGGCGCAAGTAGAGCTTGTGCTCCCGGAGCCGCCGGAGGACCTCCCGGACGATCTCCCGGTGGCGCGTGAGGTCGGAATGGGCGATGAGGATGTCGTCGAGGTATATCATGACGTCCCCGGACAAGATGAGGTCTTGGAAGATGTCGTTCATCATTGTCTGGAAGGTCGCGGGGGAGTTGGTCAGGCCGAAGTACATCACCAAGGGCTCGAAGAGTCCCCGGTTAGTCCGGAACGCGGCTTTCCACTCGTCGCCTTCGCGGATCCGGACGTTGTTGAAACCCCACCGGACGTCCAGCTTCGTGAAGTACCGAGCTCCTTTCAATCGATTAATAAGATCGTTGATCAAGGGGAGCGGGGGTACCGGTTTTTCACGGTCATCGCATTGAGCGCGCGATAGTCCTGGACGAACCGGAGGCCTCCGTCCTTCTTTTTGACGAAGAAGACGGGGGACGCCATCGGGGACTTGGAAGGCCGGATCCGTCCGGTCGCCAATCCCTCCTCGATAAACGCGTCGAGTTCGCGCTGCTCGAGGGGAGAGATCGGGTAGACCTTACAGTTCGCGGGCTTCGAATCCGGGACGAGTTCGATAGCGTGGTCCCATGTCCGGCGCTCCGGTAACGAGTCGAACGACTCCCGGTTGAAGACGTCCTCGAACTCCCGGGCCCATTCCGGAATGGAGTCCGGAGGGGGCGCGGAGTTCCGGGCGAACGCCTCCGCTAACCGCTGTGAAACGGTTCCGGTGGCCCGGATGTCTTCGGAAGGGGTGAACCGGGTATAGAATATCCGGTCCCCTTCCTCGATCTGGTAGTCGTCGTCCTCGGTACCGGAGTCTTCGGAGTCATTCTCCGGAGGCCCCGGAGGGTCTTCGGAGTCGTCCTCGTCCTCGTCCGATCGGTCCTCCACGTCTACGACGCAGATCGCCGGAACCGGACCGGAGCGTAGCCGCTTGAGCAACTGCGCGGCGGAGCGAGCCGCGCGGCGCTCGGAACGAGCCTCGGTGGTGCACGTAGCGCAACCGGCAGGGCAGCGGCTCATCTTGACCTCCCGGGTTTCCCAGTTGATCTCCGGGTTGTGCTTCCGGAGCCAGGAATACCCGAGGATGAGCTTCTCCTTGCCGAGGCGCGTGACCGCGAGTTGGACACGCTCGCTGTGACCCTTGTACGTGAGAACCACGTCCGCGATGTCCCGGATGTAGCCGGCCTCGTTGGGGCTGCCGTCTACATTGAAGACCGGGATCGGCTGCGAAAGGCGTCGGACCGGGAACTGATTGGCAGCGACGTACTCCGAGTCGATGAATTCGGAAGTCGCGCCACAGTCCACGAGCCCGTTGGTCGAGAGCTTCGCAGCGCTATCGGTGGACATGAACTCGAGCGGGAGGTGCAGCGAGTTGGGAGCCGGGATTGCCGCGACGGTGTAGCGCTTCGGGAGCCTTCGCTCCCAGGAGGGCTTCCGTGGTGCACGCGGGATTGCCGGGGGGACCGGAGCGGTTCCGGAGTCCGGAGCAACCGGAGCGGCCGGAGGATTGGTCAGCGATGACGCATTGGAGTTAGAGTTCGAGAACCTTTGCTCCATTGCATCATCGCTATTTTTAGCCGGACCTTGATGGGGTGGTGCGTCTATCGTTTCAATAGGGGAAAGGGGTGTATTGTCTGACTCGTTAAACAACACATTGAAACGATTGGGGGACGCGAACGAGGGCGCACTGCTCACTCGTCGCGGAGGGGAAAATCCTCCGGACCAGGAGCAGCCGCGGCGGCGGAATGCTGCGCGGCGGCCTCGGACGACGCAACACGGGCCAGCAGCTCCTCCAGCAGCTCACCGTCCAGCTGCCGGATCACCTCATCCAGCACGTCGACCGCGCGGATGTCGACCGGAACGGTGCAGTCCCGGGCGAAGTGGTTCGGGTCGCCACAGCGGAAGCAGCCGCGGCGGGGGGCGGCGCGCGCACGGGTCCGGTCGACGTCCATCGGAACCGGAGCAGGGACCGGAGGCGCTGCAAACCTCGGAGGGGCAGAGGGAGCGGCCGGGAGGGAAACCGGGATCATCCGGGCACGGTTCGGAACGTGCGCGGACCTTCCGGACGTTCCGGTCGAGCCGATCTTTGAGCGTTGGATCGACTCGTACTGGCGGTACGCGCGGAGACGCCAGCCGGGGTAGTCCTCGAGGTCCGGAGGGTCGCTCGAGCCGGTGATGGCGAGGTTGATCGCCGGGTCGAGTCCGGTCCTGTACTTCGTGACCTTGATGAGCTGGTCTTCGAAGCCGGCGAGGTCGACGAGGTCCTCGAAGTCGTCGGTGTACCGGTAGATGTCGCGATTGCCCATGTGGTACGCACGGGACTCGAGCTTGTGCAGGGCGTGGTCCTGCTCGTTCTCCTCGATGAACCGGAGCCGGAACTCCCGGACGAAGTCCTCCCAGAGAAGGAAGGGGAAGGGCTCCTTGGCGCTCTGGCGTTCGGCCCAGCGCTGTGCCGCATCCTTCGCCATAAAGGACATGGCGAACCGGATGGCCTTGTCTTCGGAGGGATCCCCGTAGGCGTCCCGGAAGCCTTCCGGAACCAACCGGATGTACGTCCGGACCGCGTGGAGGAACGCGCGGCCTTGGGTCCGGTCGCCGTCGAAGACGAACGGGGGGTTCGGTCGGAGGACCGTTTTGTTCGCGGAGGTGATGTCCGAGAATAAGCCTGGACTCGCGGGCGGAGCGGGTGCCGCAGGGGCCGGAGCAGGTGCGGGTTGCAGGTTGGTGACGAGGGCGGTCAAGCGCGCGAGGCTCGCCTCGATAGCGGACATCCGGGCGTCCGCGGTCGGGTCCGGAACCGGAGCTCCAGGAGCGCCGACGGGGGTACTGCCGGGCATGTCGGCGACGATGCGGGGGGAGGAGGGGGCAAGATTCGAATGGGGTGAGGCTGGAGTGCTATCTGAGCTGTCCGAGCCTTCGACGCCGAACTTCGCAATCTTGACCGGTTAATCCCTAGAAGACGTTCTTCTGCTGTAAGGGCAACCACGCGGCCCGAGAAGTCAAGGGTCCTGGCGTGGGGAATCCGAAGGTTAATTGACAGGCCGTGCTACTAAGTACAAGTATAGCGCACCTGGCGTGGGGAATCCGAAGAGAAGAACGTCTGAGGATTCCCACGCCCGGAGCCGCCTAAAATACCTACTGACTAGTAGCACGTGCGCGGGGTGATCGGAGCAACCGGAGTGACGCGCATAGGTCCCGTGCGCGGTCACAGGCCACGTGGTATCCGGAACCGGAGTTCCGGCGGGGTCGCGGGAGCGGGCGAGCGGGGGCGGAGGGAGCAACGGGGGGAGCGACGGAGGGAACGGGGACTGGGGCGGAGGTCGGAGCGGAGGCGGGGTCGGGGGCCGGAGCGGAGACCGGAGCCGGAACCGGAACCGGAACGGGGGCCGGAGCGGGGGCTCCCCTGACACCGGCCGGAGCGGGGGCTCCCCTGACAGGGCTGGTGGTTGGTTTCGTGGTTGTTGTGGCCTCCGTGGCGGCCGTGTGGGTGGTCATCGGGACCGTTTCAGGGGATCGCGTGGGCATGGTTGGTACTTGTTGTGGGTGTGCGAGGAGCGGCGAAGTGGGGATCGAGTGGAATTGTCGCGACATTGCGTTGCCGGATTAGGAAACCGTGGTTGCTCGTTCGGGAAATACGGGCAGTGTCGTGTTGTGGGTGTCGTTGTGGTGGTTTCTGTGACGCTGTGCCATAGCCAGAGCACCATGGGTGCTCACAGCGTGTGACTGGACGTGCGGGACGGACGTTGGTCGGCAGTGAGGTTAGTGTCGACTGGTTTGGAGCCGAGCAAGGGAGCGCCGGGCGTCGAATTTGAAGGCCCATAGAAGCGAAATCTGATGGAAAAAGTCAGAATGAACAACTTGATAGTTGGCAGTTGGACGCACCTCTCGCCATCGCCGCGCCGTTGCAGAGCACGGCGTCGCTGCTCGAGAGCGCGCGCGAGATGTTCGGGGAGCCAAAACTGCGCGCTCCGGCAAACGGGTGCCATGCGGCGAAGGTGCAGAAGCCCTCCACACACCCCCGGGGAGCCGAAAACGGTTGTCTGCGGACTTAGCCGCGTCGCAGGTGCATAAGGGTGGCGCTGTGCAAGCGTGGGCCAGCCGCAGGGCGAGCGGGGGCGCAGGGGAAGGGCACTGGAGTGGCATCCCACGCGTGGGCGCTCGTCGCCTTTCTCTAGGAGCCGCAAGCCGGGCGCGCCGCGGGAGGACTACGGCCAGTACACCGCATAAACGCCCCGCCTCCACCCCCGCCCGTCTTCATGGACGTGAGGTCTGGGACGGCGGCGTCCGCGTCAGGCCGGACGAGACACCTCGTCTCGGGGTCCGTGCGGCGTTTCCGATAGAAGAGGGCGAGCTGGGGTGCATGGGCGCACGAGGGTAGCGGCACGCGGGGGTGCAGGGCGAGCAGATGGCGGCGGCGGAACGAGGAGTTTGCGCGGGCGGGGCGCTCGTTGCTGCCGCTGCAGACGCTTCGAGAAGACATGCTGCCATTGTCGGATCCGGGAGGGCGTGGGTGACGCCGGAGGTGGTGGGCCTCACTTCTCTGCGGAGACGCGGCCGGTGGGAGATGCGAGGGGCGGGGCTGAGCTGAATTTTGTCGTTGGTGGCAAGCGACGTGTGGCTGTGCCGGAGCCGGCCCGACATTCCAGGCGTAGTGGCACGGGAGCTTCAACGGAGAGGCGGCGTGTTCACCATCTACACCTTACACGGAGTTGTCCAGGTAGTGCCGCGGAGTGCATTTTCGGTGCTCCAACGCAGGCTCCTACAACTGAACGCGTGAAACGCGTACTCCCATCAGCAATGCATAAAGCATGCAGATTGTGTGCTCTGAAAAGCCCCACAAGTTTCCTGAGCCACATGAGTGACGAGACCAGCTGCTGGCTGACTTCGTTTCGTGGGACTGGAAATCGTGGGGGGCGCGTAGACACGTCGAGAGCAGAGTAATACTGCGCGTGCACTGAGGTGCACTGTGGCTGATCCTCTGAACCCGTCGTGCCCACACCAAGACTGTGCCTCTACCACGTACACATCCACGGAGAGCGTGGCGGCGCATCAACGAAGGACGGTGTATGGGTTGAGGGTGGTCCTGGTGGTTTGAGACCAAACGGCGCGGACGACACTGCCACTGTACCGTGTACGCGCTTTTAAACAGTACGCATTACTACACGTGATCGGTCTTCGGAGCGCGTGCCGAAGTACGCTTCTTGAACTTCATCAGGCACTGGTGTCAAATCGGCCCATCCACAGCCATCCACCTGTGTCCACCTACCGGCCTCCCCTCTGAATAGGCTGAGTCTTGTTTGCCCCATTGGCTCTCGCTGCTTAGTCGGTCGCTGCAGCGCCCGGCGCCCATCATTGATTGAAGTTTGCCTCCGCGGAACCTTTCCGCGGAACCTTTTCTACAGCGGACTACAGCGGATCGGGCTCCTCCTCACCATCCTGCTACGTGCTACAGTGCTTGGACTCGATTCAGGGCTCTTCACCATATACCCTCGAACACCCAAAGCTTCCTGAACATCTGGTCTCCATCAGGGCAAGTCAAGTGGCAACACATGTACTGGTACATCGTACCACAGCAAGCTGTGCCTCGCAGGTCCTGGGAACTCTCTGCTATGGCTATCAGTTCCTTTTGAAGCATGATATCCAGTGGAGAGTTCCCTGCTGTGCATCGCGGTGAGTCCACGTTGCCCACATCGAAGAGCAGCAACTCACCAGAGTCTAGATCCGCGCAAGTCGCCGTGCGTGTCCGCAGCGCACGTCTCGCGCCGCACACGTCCCCGTCGCCGCAAATTGCGACTCGCGCACGCGGCGCTGGGCTCTCAAGTCCGCCGCTGCAGCCTCTCGCGCGCAGCACCGTCCTCGTCGGGCTCGCACCCCGCACGTCCCCACCGCTCGGCGCATGTCCCCGGCAGCGCGCGTTCCCTGCTCGACCCTGCGCCCGCTGGTCTTGCGCAGACGAACGGCCGCTTCCCGTCGGCCTCGCTGCTCGCACCTCGCGCCTCGCGCCGCGTGCCTAGAAAGGTATCTACACCAATATCTACGCTACGCTATGCCCGCTGACCTCTCGTAGCTCGTCTGACGCCGCCTACGACCCGTGCGCTCAACCCTACCATCCCCGCTTCCAATACGCTCCGCTCCGCGTGCGATCCAACGCTGGAGAAGCACATGTTTGCCGCTGACTCGAGGCTCGCATCCGGCGCTGTGTCGCACGGCGGACACTCGAGTCCCGTGCCGGACGCAGCGCAGCGCGCGGCAGCGGCGGCGCGCGCTCTCTCCGAACCCGCCTCTACGCGTGGTAGGCCGTCGCAACGCCCGCTTCCGCGGCGTCGGCACCTCCGGTCGCATCCCTGCCGTCTCGCGCGCTCCCTCCCGCACCCCGATCTCCCGAGCAGCACACAGCCGCGGCGCTCTCGCCCCACCCCGTAATCTACCTACCTACCTACGAGCTACCAAGTCCGCCCGCCCGATGCGCTCGTTCGCGCGTCGCGCAGTCCCTCCATGCACCGAATTGCGCAGGCCGCCCCTTCCCTTCGACCTCGCCGTCTCGCGCGGTGCACCCCGACTCGCGCGTCCGTCGCCGAGTCCAGCATAGCCGCCCTCCCCTCCGCGCCCGCCTGTGCCACTGTACTGCGCCGTTCCGTATAGGTCCGAGCACGCAGCCTGCCATCCCACGAGCGGCGGTCTCCCCAACCCCTCTTTCAAGTCGCGCGCGCGAGTCCACCACACGCCCTCTCCCGGTCTGTTTCGCCAGACACCACGCGCGCGAGTCGGGCCGCCAGTCCCGTTCGCCCAAGCCGCTCGCGTCAGCGTCCCGGATCGCGCGAGTCCTGCGCCGCCGTTTGCGCACGCGCGAACTGCATCCCGCCTGTCCGCAGATGCACGCGATTCGGAGGCGCAAGCCGTGTCCGGGAGCGCCCCGCGTGCAGCCCGCCCCGACTGTCGCCCGCGCGCGCGGCGACCTCCGTTCCCCCAGTGCCGCCTTCGTCTGGTGTGATGCGCATGTCCGTGCTCTCCCCCGCGCTCGTGCGTACGCCGCTCGCCCCCCCTGCGGATCAACCCCGCGAACACCGCCCGTGTTCGCGTCCACCCGTTTCCGCGCCTGGGGCACGCGCCGTTTGCCCCATCCCGTCCCACTCCTCCCGCCCTCTCCTGTGCTTGCCTTTCTGCGCGGGACCTCGGCCTGTTCCCCCAGCGCCGCGCCCGTCTAGGTTGGGGGCACGCTACCGGTGGACGCTGCCGCGCGTCTGCGCTGCGCCGGGTCCGATCGGGCTATGTACTGCAACAGGAAAGACGGATTGTATGCTGCTTCCCAAGTTTTATTGTTGTTCCCTGTTTGTCTGCATCCTCTTGAGCTGTGCTGGGCGGTCTACGCAGTCTACATCTCGATGTCTCAAGAGGCGGACTACTATCTTGTGACCCTGAATGAAGACGACACTCTGTCCTGCAAATGCAACGAGTTTAAACAGACAGGAAAGACGTGCGAGCACACATTTGCCGTGAATTTGCAAAGAAAATACGGGAGCGTGGAACGTTACAATGGTGAGTAACGGTGCTTTCTATAGCGTAGCAGGTTAGCTCAGATCCCCTTGAATTAGACCTCGAGACTATACGGAAAGTCCGGGGAAAGGCCGCCAAAGGCCAGAAGAATAATCCCCCCGTGAAGACGACCGGTCGCCAGCAGCAGCGACGGACAGACCACACAGTTAGCAAAGATCACGACCGCTACTTGGAGCAAGTTGAGAAGAAAGTCAATCCATGGCGGCTCGACGATAGCTCTGATAGCCCCGACGACACCTCAGACAAGGTGTGATACGGTATAGATACCTTACACTTTAGCATGCCCAGAGGCCATCCCGATTAGGTAGCTTAGTCATGATTCCACGGAACACACGGCATTGTAGATTACCTAATCATGATAACTTTAACCGCGCATTCCATGTCTTGAAGCCCCGAGCTAAGCAGGAAGACGCGAACCCACTTAGGAGCCCTGCACCGGCAGGGCATCCATAATCTGCTCACCCCTCCAGGTAACACGAGCCCCGCCATGGGTAACTTGGCCCCAACGCACTGGGTTACAGGCTCGAGCTCCGTCTTAGGACGTGAGCTCGCCACGACTATTACGACCTCCGCGTCTGTGACGCTCGCCTCGGAGCAGGTCTCCATTCGTACCGAGTGAGAAGCTTCCCTGCCGAAGCACGTAGGCTTCACAGTGGTGGACGCACAGGGGTGCTTCACTCAAGCTCGGTACGACTTGCCTCACCATCTCCTCTATGGAATCCCCCATTGTCTGCTGGCACTCAGATGTGGTACGGTGAGGCACTCTGGTGTCTCCCTCACCCTACTTCCTTGATGGAGTACCCCACTCCGCTGGCACCCGGTTGTGGTATGGTGAGGCGCCCCGTCGCCTCCCTCACTTCATTCCTTTTCCCTTCTCTGGAATGCGACGGTCTCTTCTTTCCCCTTCGCCGCCACCCGGTTGCACCGAAGGTTTCCTGGGCCTCTCTTCAATTCTTGCTATCCTTGAGCTCCGCGGACGGCGTGAGCTCGGACGTGCTCTGACTCATCCTGAACCCCGCTTCATCCGCCTGTGTATGGGTCTCCCCCTCGTTCCGTTACTGGTACTCCGTGAGCTCCGAACGCGCGAGCTCCGTTGTAGTAACTAGAATTGAATAATGCCGTGTTGTTCTACAGTCCTACGACAGCGGTGGTATCTTGCCAACTAGTGCCACTCTCTCTGCTCTCAAAATCTTCGATATGCTGTTCTTGTTACGCCCACGACATCCACTCTGGCCGCGCACGTCGAAGACTCGTAGGATCCGAAATGTGAGAGCAAGAACTTGTAGACTACGCTAGCCGCTGCTCCGCTAGTTCGGTGCTGGGTCGAGCTCATGCGCGACGGTGTCTCAGACACCGATTCTCCGAGCACCACAGGAATGCACGCGAGGCGAGGTCGCTGTTTCATTGCGACCGCATTCGTGTTCTCGACGCCTCGGCGGTTAACTCGACTTGTCGTGCGACGTGCACGAACGTCGGCATTGGCCTCGGTGCTATGCGGAGCTCGCTCCGACGACCCAGAAGCGCTTCGCCGCCGCCATCAGAGGCTACGTGGCGATCACAAATCTCCTCCTCCTCCGACAACGTCGAGCTCACAGCCCCAGCTCGAGCCTCCGTCCGAACGATGAACGTAGCAAGGAGCTAGACGAGCCAGACTGGACTGGGGGGCCCCGAAGCTGCCCTTGGACTACGTGTGCTGACTTTGAGCTCGCAGCCCCTGCTGCTCGCGCTTCCGTCTGCGCGCATGCAGAGTCTAGGGCCCGCGGATTGCGATCAGATTCACGTCGCAGCTCGAGCTTCCGCTTTCTCGACCTGGCGCTGCGCGCCCGCTTCCCGCATGCGCCGCTCATCACCATCGTCATCATCGTCCTTGCACTGCGTCCGTTCGCTGTGGACGTGCAGTCCCTGCCCAGCATATTCGTGCGCTTGCAACTCGGACCTTCGACTTGCGGACCACGCGTTCAAAGCGGCGCTTTGAAGTTTGTAGCGACAGCCTTTGGAGCTTCCATTCTCTGGTCCCAACATCACGCACGTCCTTTGCATGGTCAGAGTGGCCCGATCGCCGCTGCCGTTCGTACGAGCGACACAGCGATGGCTCCCTGCCCGCGATGCGTCGCTGCTGCGCCGCGCCGTCCTCGCTCGTAGCGGACGCCTCCATAAAGATCCCGCACGACGCGTCGAGCCCGCCATCACGGCCGAGTCTCCGCGAGCAGCACGCAGCGTACCTCGAGCCCCTTTCAAGGCATTTCTCCACGCTCGGTCAGCGCTCCAGCTTCGACCTTGTCGTCACCCAACGCGCGAGGCACGGAGACCGATCCGGCGACCCGGATGACACGCACGGCGTTCCCGTCGCCACTCTCACGCCGTCAACGATGTGGCAACGACAGCCACGACGCTCGCAGCGCCCAAGAGCCTCTACGGCCGCTCCGCTCCCCGTCACCTCGCTCGCGGCTCTTCACCCGTGGCGTTGCAACAACAGGCACGACATCGCAGCGCGTTCGTTATTGCGAGCTGCCCGAACCTCAGCTGCCCGACGAGCTCGCCGCATCACGGCTCGAGCCTCCGTCCTCGCTGCCTCTCCGCCGCCAAGCTGCGGCTTCGTCTAGGACCACGCCGCTCCAGCCTTCGCTTGGACGCATTCGATGTCCGCGTACTGCATTGGCCCGCAATTACTTGCGTTGTGCCGGCTGCCCGACCATGGCCCGTAATCCTCTGTCTTGCCCGAGCGTCGCACGCTGGGGGGCGCTTCCACGGCTCCCCCTCTTGCGCGTGTTTAGATCGGTCTCAGCACTCTGGCCTCCGCCTGTCCGCATTCACCGTGGCCGCGGACTTCATCGCCTGCGGGCTGCGGAGTGGCGGGCATGGGACGATGCTTGTTCCGACCTCGCGCGCTCGTTCTTCTCCATCGCGCGCATGCAATGCTGCAAAAGCGTTGAGCTCGCTGTATCCACAGCTCGAACTTCCGCTTTCGCAGCTGCTCGCGCGGACGTTGCACGGACATCCCTCTACTGTGCATCAAGATGTCGTGCAGAACCCGGACGCCGACGACAACGGCGCGTCTTGGCTCTGACGAGCGCAGCCCCCATTGCGTCTGTGTCGCCTCCCGCGTCACGCGCATCGAGCATCCTCGCATCGCATCGCCGTTCGCTCGTCGCGGATGTGAAGAACACTGCGTCTAGAGTCGTACCGCGGGCGGCTGTATGGGGTATGTGGACTGTATGTGGGGGGCTCTGGTGCAACGCGTGGAAGTTGCCGTCTACTAGCTGGCGGTCCAACTCAGAAGGGGCTTCCATCGATCGCGCGCGACCTGCGGGAAGCCGCTCCGAAGACCCGGGGGACCGCTTCAGCGCCGCCATCAGTACGTGGCAACGACATGATCTCTTCCACTCCGAGAGCGCGAGGCTCCGTGCAGCCATCCCCATTCCCTTGTTCCTCACCTGTGTAGTGCCGCGCCGTCCTTGCTCGTGACGGCTCCCAGGCTCCGTGACGAGTGCTTTGAGAGGACTACCAAGACCCCATACAATGTGTCGAGCTCGCCGTCGCGTTCGCCGGCTGAGTCTCCGTGAGTAGCACGAAGCGCACCTCGAGCCCGCCGCAGGGCACTGGCGGCGCTTTACGTTCCGCCAGCGTCGGTCGACCTGGTCTCATTGTGGTAACACGGCACTCGAAGCGTGCGGGAACCGATCCGGCAACCCAAACAACGTGCACAACGTTCCCTACACCATTCCCACGCCGGACGTGGCAAACGACAGCCACGACGCTCGCAGCTCAAGACGCCACTTCTACTACGGTCGCTCCGCTCCCCCGAGTGCCGAGTATCAGTATGGCTACGACACTCAAAGCCAGCTTCCGTTCCGCGTCGAAACGTCACTCAAACATGTCCCTCCACAAGCCTCCGCTAGCCTCCAAGCAAGCTCTTCGGTGCTAGCATTTCGAAGTTCGGCGCCCACAGCCGCTGCTGTTGTGCCGGCCTTCTCCGCCGCGAGGATCCACCGCAAGATCTTCCTCAGATGCTGTTGGATTGTCGAGCTCGCCGACAGCTTGAGTCTCCATTCAGCGCGCTTCCTCGTGCTGCAGTGCAGCAGAGCGTTGCGGTTATCTGAAAGAACAACGTCGCTGCCTAAAACGAAGGCGAGGATACTGTCCGCATCCCACGCGCACGTCGTTGTCTGCGCTCGTCACGGATGCAGAGGGCCCCGTTTCCGGCATCAATCCCGCATCCTCCATCCCGCGCTACGCATGGGTCAAGGTGTTGCGCGCATGCGACGTTGCTGCAAAAGCGTTGAGCTCGCTGAATCCTCCGCTTGAGCTTCCGCTTTCGCAGCTACTCGCTCTGACCTCGCACGCAATCTTCTCCATCACGTTGGAACCTCTGACGGCTCGACTCTGCCACGACGAGCTCGGTGCTCAACTGAAACTCTGCTGCTTGGGATACCACCGCTGTGGCCATTACAGCAGTACCGTTGAATGTCAGCAGTAGAGAAAAAAATTGGCCCAATAATTTGTGGGCAAAAGTCTTCAGCCGGGAAGAGAGCTCTGGGCTCCATGGCCAGCACTGGCTGCTG
>JARJCN010000128.1:0-103757 GCA_029282135.1 Mycena belliarum | reverse complement strand
TGTTCCAGGAGATCCCGCGCGACATCCGGGTGGGACTGCTGTACGATGTGGCTTGTGGTCTGGAGCGGAGCTGCAGGAGATGGGGGTTCCTGGAGCGTTACATTGACCGCCTTGAGTTCGCGCAGTTTCGGTGTTTCACGCGTTGGACACGAATGGGCGTGCCAATTGATCTATCACCCAAGGAACGGGAAGGATTCGGCTTCACAAACGGGAGGGCTGCGAGCGCTTCTGGCACTCTATCAGCCACCTGATCGCGAACTTGCGGATTTGCGGTGTAAGTCTGTTTTTCATGGGATATCATTGGTAAGCTAACAGCCTGACGCAGCACCACAACAGAATCTACACCCTCGACATGCAGATCGAGCACGCCGACGAGTCGAGCTTGAAACGGCTCGGAGACTGGATTCGTCGTCGACACGCGCACAGCGCGGAGAAACGTAGAGACGCCGAAAAAGCTTTGGCGGACTCTGGAAAGTCAGTGGCATTCTTGCGCGCGGCAGTGGGCGCTGCAGGTTGAGGCTCAAACAAAACCTTTACCGCGTACGTGGCGTTGGTCATCAATACATGCGGGCCACTCATAGGTTTTGTAGGGCGGACGAAAAAGAAAGGGCAAGACGCGGTGAACGCAGTATTGCTGCTGCGAACATCAGTAAAAATTCGGAAAGCCCAGGTCGCAGAGCTGAGGCAAGAGTTCCTGGATGCCGTGATGGATGCGGAGCCCGACGCGCCGCTGCGAAAAATAGCTTTCGAGTCCGCGTCCGAATCCCTGGAGAAGGCACAATCTGAACTCGACCGGAAAGAGGCAGCTCTGGGTGTAACAGAACGTCAGTCGCTGAACGGATTAGGCAGCAGTCAATACCTGCAACTGAAAATGAACGCGCGCGCCCTGAAACGCCGGCTGCGAGACCGCCTGCGAGCTAGGAAATTTGAGCTTGACCGCGTGGAGCGATCATTTCGCCGACTTGTTAACGGTATCCTGTGCGCATGATTGATTTCGCTCAGCTTATCATTGGCAGAACAAAAATTGTACACCCACACGGAATCCGCTGTTAAACGCCGCGAGCCAACAATCAGCAAAGTTAACTCAGAATACAACAAGCTTTGTCGCGAGATGTCAAGGCTAGTGGCGGAGGGGAAGGCCCCGCGCGGGGCTATTGCACCAGTTGGAAATCCTGCAAAAGGGATATGGAAGCTGGATGTGGACGACGCGGTTTGGGAGGATGTCGGTTTGGACGACGATGAGATAAGCGCGACTGAACCACCGCCATGGCTATCCGACGAGAAAGTTCGCTCGGGGATCAAGGCGATGCTGGAGCTGGATCGTAGCGCTGAGGAGGATCTACGTCTGAAGAAGGAAAGATGCGCTCTTCAGATTTGGTTTGCAGAGGAATGGGCGGTGGTGAACATTGCCATAGGGCGCGCAAGTGCGTAACCTCCACCATATAACAGAACGAACTCCTGATGGTTTGAAACAGAGTCGTCGCGCGATAAATACCAGCTCCAGCTAGTCCGCGACGACTTGGTCCGCCTATGTGCCACCTGGGACAAGCGACTGCCGGACCTCGGAATGGACACGACAGCGATTCCCCCCTGGGGGCCATCAGCATCCCAGCTGTCTGCGTGCTTGGTGGACGCTCACGTTGCGGCTCGAGGGGAGGACAGACATTATGGGGAAGATGAGGATGACAGCGAGGACGAGGAGGAAGAGCGCCCCGAGGAAGATATCGACACATTAGCAGCAGTGGAGACTGCGGATATGTATCGCAGTGTTCAAACAGACTACTAATACACATACTCGATAGAAAACTACTTTGTAGACTTGTAATAAATAATGTACTTCACATGAAACGCGTGGACGCGTCGCGTCTGAAGATACACGTGACTAAGGCACGTGGTCGATTATGCCGAGCCTTGCCGACAGGCCTCACAACAAATAGTGGGGCTGTGCATCACGGCGCCTATCTGCTTCTTGCTCTTGACCACCATGATGTCGAGAGTCGCGAGTCGTGTGGCCCGAGTATGTATGGGCCGTATGCAGATGTAGAATAACAATGTGTACTACGCAATACAGAATACAATGAGCAGTGGCCAGAAGATTGCGCAGCGCCCAATCGGGCGAGGCGGAGCGAGCGCAAAGGAGTTGTGTGGAGGACAATGAGCGGTGGCCACACGATCGGAGAGCGCCCAATCGAGCGAACAGGAGCGAGCGCTGGACTTGCGCAGGACAATGAGCGGTGGCCCCAGGATCAGATTACCGCCCAATCGAGCGACAAGTGGCGCTCGCCAAGTGAAAAGCCACAATTTTGTCAAGAAAGGAAAGCGGTCTACGAATCATATTGATGGTGGCCCCGAGGACACAGCAAACGACGGGTTTGGGAGAAATTTATACTGCTGGCGCGTCCATCCTATTCTCCTCCCCTTCCTACCACCACTTATGCCCCCGACACGCAATCAGCGCCGCTTGCGCAGGCTCTCCTCGCCTTTCTGTCCACCTTATGTCCTGCCGCCGTCTGCGCGGCCAATCGAAGAAGAAGAAGAAGACCGCGCGCGAATGAATAAGGAGGTTTGTGCGTTGATGGCTGCAGCTTGTAAGTTGTAGCTGTTCTGGCGCGGAACTAAACTGATTCAATATGGCGCAGCGGACGCTCCGGAAGGGAGCATGGAGGTCTTGGAGGCTGAACATGCCAGTACGTCGCGAGTTTTGCCGTCCGTCCTTCAAAGTAATGCTTTGACAGTGGACGACTATGAAGAACTCTACGGACTTTCATTGCGGACGCGGAAAACGATGCCTGGCACGTGCGAAAATCAGAGGCGTATGGGAAACTGGTCGAGCTGAGGGCCCGTGCAGGTGCGCAATTAATCTCCTCGCCTGGCATTGTTCTGATGCTGGGTTTCCAGCCGAGTGTAGCTTTAATGACAGGGTCCATGACCTTGAAGACTATTTTGCTGCCGGTGCGTATCTTGGGCTATTCGACTTTGATTCTCAACTGATGTTCGTTCGACAGTGGACGCCTACAAGACGGAATTCGATACGAGCTTCGACGTCGAGGACGAGTGGACTGATTCCCTTCAGCTCCAGAAGCTCCTCATTCGTGCGTATCACGAGCTGATGCTCCGCTCGAACGGCGACCTTCAGAAAGCCTCTCTGCTAGCAGGGCGTCGAGTTATCCCGGACGTCGTCAACCCATTCCCTGCGGGAGACCCGCGCCGCGCGGAGCTCGACACCAAATGTATGAGTGGATTCCTATCGTGATTCTCTTGACTGATTGCAGCGGCCTTTGCAGTGCGTCAACTGCATGCGTACTACCATCTGAAGGAGGCCGCCCCGCGATTCCAGACGCTCCACCGCCGGCGATTCACCTTCCAGCTGCCCAATACGTACAAGGACCAGCCAGAGTGCGAGCTGCGCCGGCGTCTCGAGTACTGGTGCCACCGTAAGTAATTTGATGTTATCATACATTCTGCCGAAGCTCAATGAACGCGCGGACAGTTCAAATATGGGCCACGGATGTCGAGGGGCTCATCAACGATGCTCGAGATCGCGCCCACCTGCCCGCGGACGCTATCCACTCAATGCCGCCGGTAATCTTTGTTGGGAAGGGAGCGGCGATCTTCAATGTACCTACTTAGATGCTGTTTTTTTTGTATATCCCGTTGTTCTCCTTGATAATATTTCCTCATTGTGTGCCGCTTCCAGTAATGTCCTGTGTATATGTCAGTTTTCGTTATGTTCAAGGTTGCTTTGTGTTGCGCAGCGAAGTACGTGCCACTTTGGTTCTCGGTGGCCCATTGTTCCTGTTTGGGTAACCAATATCGAGATCGTCCGTCGTTCGCACCCTGGTTGATGGTGGCCGCCATTGTTCGATTTTGGTGATGGACATGGCACTGTGGGCCACGCAGGATATAAAGGTCGAAGATTTTGGTGCGTGCTGTTCAATCTTCCCTTGCACTTGCCCACTCGCTAAAATGCCCTCTATATTTACTACGCGTCGTTCGCGGCGATGCCTTCCTTTCAGGACCCGTTGCGCGTTTGACCATTCCGTGGCGGGGGCCTGTCCTTTCAAGCATTTGCAGCGCTCTAAAAAGCATCTGCAACGCCTCGAGGTACCGACCCGTCTCACTTTTTCGTTCATTCGCGTCTTACTCTGTTCGTTTCAAAGCCCCTGCCCTGGAACGGCTTAACCAGCGAGGAGGGCTGTGAGGAGAACTGGAGGAGATACAGGGACTGGACGCCACCCATGTGCAGTATGATGGTATCTGTAAGCTCTAATTTTTAGCGATTTTTTTGTCCGTTAAAGCTTCTTACTCTGTTCGTTTCAAAGCCCCGGCCCTCGAACGGCTTTACCAGCGAGGAGGGCTGTGAGGAGAACTGGAGGAGATACAGGGACTCGACGACACCGATGGACAGTATGCTGGTATCTGTAAGCTCTAATTTTTAGCAATTTCTTTGTCCGTCAAAGCTGATGGTGCGCAGGGCTTCATTGTAGGGGATCCCAACTATCCACCTTGGCGCGTGAGCGCCGAGTATAAAGCTCTGCGGCGCGCGGTGCGCACGGTGGCTAGAGAGGCTGGAGAGACATTTGGGATGTTAGATGTTGTCAGACTGAGGAGCGGAGAAAGTCATAATAGCTTGTTTTAACCATTTCCTGCTTATACTTAAATTGATTCATAAATATTCTAGCAAAGTTTATGATATGTATCAAATCTGAGTGACTCGAGTTATGAGTGACTGGAGTTTCCTTTTCGGACGGATATGGGCTGTTTGTTTGGCTTAGGCTCGGCATCTCGGCACCGCCGCCTGATTGTCCCGTTATCGATTATCCTTTTTGGGGCCGTAGCGGTTGTTTTGTTTGGCTGCATTCGGCATCTCGGCACGGCCCTGTCCGATTATGAACCAAGTCAGAAAATCGGGCGAAATGTATATAAGCGAGTCAGAGAATGTAGTTAAGACAAGTACATTGAGTAATTAAGCACAATCTTCTAGGCTGGATGGTTCTTGATATAAGAAAATTACTACTCAAAAGAGCCAGATGCCAAATCGGGAACCAAAACACCTAGCAGCCGAAAAAGGCAAGTAAGGGAGGAAAAAGTGTTTGTGAATAAGTATCATGATTGTAGGGGGTTGCTTGATGATGTTCCTGATAACCTTATTGGTGGGACATCCCACGCAAGACATTCAACTGACTGGGACGTCCCATCCATGGGAAAAATGGCTATGGGACGTCCCACAGCTGATGAGACTGATGGGTGGGATGTCCCATATATTTTTTAATTACATGGGAGATCCCACTGGTATTGCATGGGACGTCCCACATATATTTTCAAAAGGTGGGACGTCCCAGTGGTTTTGCGTGGGATGTCCCAGGTTGTTGGGTGGGATGTCCCACGACCAGCGCCAAGACAATGGGAGGTCCCATGCCTGGACGTGGGGGCCCCCATGCCGGTGGGAATTCCCACTTAGTTTGTGTGGGAGGTCCCACATGATCCTGGGATGTCCCGCAGACAAAAGTGGGGGCGGTGTTGCATGTGGGATGTCCCATTTGTTTACATGAAGGCAAGTGTGACGTGACATATATCTTTTTCAATATAATTACTGTTGTAGCTGTACTGTACGCGTATTACAATGTGTCCTACCCGCCCACGTGTAAAATAAGAGCTGCACCGTACATGTATTCACGTGTCCTACCCGCCCACGTGTAAAATAAGAGCTGCACCGTACATGTATTCACGTGTCCTACCCACCCACGTGTAAAGTAAGAGCTGTACCGTACGTGTATTCACGTGTCCTACCCGCCCACGTGTAAAATAAGAGCTGCACCGTACATGTATTCACGTGTCCTACCCACCCACGTGTAAAGTAAGAGCTGTACCGTACGTGTATTCACGTGTCCTACCCACCCACGTGTAAAATAAGAGCTGCACCGTACATGTATTCACGTGTCCTACCCGCCCACGTGTAAAATAAGAGCTGCACCGTACATGTATTCACGTGTCCTACCCACCCACGTGTAAAGTAAGAGCTGTACCGTACGTGTATTCACGTGTCCTACCCGCCCACGTGTAAAATAAGAGCTGCACCGTACATGTATTCACGTGTCCTACCCACCCACGTGTAAAGTAAGAGCTGTACCGTACGTGTATTCACGTGTCCTACCCACCCACGTGTAAAATAAGAGCTGCACCATACGTGTTTTCACGTGTCCTACCCACCCACGTGTATAATAAGAGCTGCACCATACGTGTTTTCACGTGTCCTAGTCACCCACGTGTAAAGTAAGAGCTGAGCCGTACGTGTATTCACGTGTCCTACCCACCCACGTGTAAAATAAGAGCTGCACCATACGTGTTTTCACGTGTCCTACCCACCCACGTGTATAATAAGAGCTGCACCGTACGTGTATTCACGTGTCCTACCCACCCACGTGTAAAGTAAGAGCTGTACCGTACGTGTATTCACGTGTCCTACCCACCCACGTGTAAAATAAGAGCTGCACCATACGTGTTTTCACGTGTCCTACCCACCCACGTGTATAATAAGAGCTGCACCGTACGTGTATTCACGTGTCCTACCCACCCACGTGTAAAGTAAGAGCTGTACCGTACGTGTATTCACGTGTCCTACCCACCCACGTGTAAAATAAGAGCTGCACCATACGTGTTTTCACGTGTCCTACCCACCCACGTGTATAATAAGAGCTGAGCCGTACGTGCTTACGGGTCCTACCCACCCACGTGTAAAGTAAGAGCTGCACCGTACGTGCTTACGCGTCCTACCCACCCACGTGTAAAGTAGGAGCTGAGCCGTACGTGCTTACGGGTCCCAGCCTGCCTGCATTTTTTATTTTCTTTTGGTGGTGTTTTACACGTGGGATACCTGCCCATGTATGCAGCAAGGGCTGCACTGTACATGTTCTACATGTGTCCTACCCACCTACGTATGTAGCAGGTGCTATACCCTGCATACTTACACGTCCCAGCACATAGTATGCAGTCCTACGCAGCAGCAAAAAAATATCTGCTGGGCTGGTGGGACGTCCCACAGCACAGATTTGGTCCTAAACCAGGCCAAAAAAGGCATTTTTTTCGGCCGGCCTACGGCCGGCTGGGACGTCCCACACCTGCTATAAAAGGCAATTTTTTGCGCGCCTGCGGCGCCCAGGGACGTCCCACACCTGCACTGGGACGTCCCCACTGCCCTGTATAAACCCATCAAAAAAATGCCCATAGGGCCAGTAAAGTCCCTTGGGGCAATAGGCCCTATAGGCCGCCCAGGTTGGTAGCCTGAAGTGCTGTAACGCTTAAACCTGATGGTGGTATGCCCTGGCGGTACCTGATGAGCCGTGAACCGGACCTTGATTATGTCGGATATCGGGCCTGCGCGCTACGTTGGTCCCGGAGATAGCATCTGACTCTCTCCCTGAGGCGTCGCAACGACGCCTCGCCCGTCCCGCTCGCCACAAAGTGTGGGTGTTTGTGTGTCTGGCGTATCGGCTCGTGCATCCTTACGAAGGGGTCAACTGACACGACCGTCTCCAGAAGTGTGGTCTTAGCCTTGATGACGTCTGAGGAACCCACAGCCTTGTGATACAGGTTACTTCCTCCCGCCAATCTGGTTCGGGATCTGGTCCGGCTCATACGGCGAGATTTGAATGGGCATCGAGTCCTCTTGGTATATAAGTATCACATTATCACGACATTCTGAAGCCCCACAACCTGCCTCGGCTGTTCTCCCACTCATCACGTCCCCGACATGTGCCAACAAATTGCGTACGCCCGGTCCTGTGCTGGATCATCCCACATTCTCATACTGCGCTACCTAGGCAAGGAACGCGATGGTCTCGGTGTGGGGTACGCTACCCCCCGCATTCCCGACGCTTGGCTGACGATTATCGCAGCATTTCCAGCGGCATCTCGTCACCGCCATCTTAGACTGCAACTCCAGCCGCTGCGAGCGAAGCTACCACCACCCCCCGAGCTGCCGCTCCCCGACCTGTCTTAAAGTGCGCCCCGGGGTTCCCCTGTTATGTGCGACCACTGATCGCAGCGGCCTAATCCCAGAACTTTGGAGGGGAGATCCAGCAGGACATCGACACCGTCAATGATTATTGTTTCGCGTGCCATGCTGCACGAGAACGCCACGCGCGTGGCCGATAGGTCTCCTCTTCTCCACCATAAAATTCGCCTTGCACTGTATTGACTCCAGCTTCTGTCTCACTCACCACCATCGCATTTTCCCCCTGTTTTGACACATGTACTTACTGCACTGTATTATTTCGCTTAATTCAACCGTCACGCGTGAATCGCGAATTTTTAGTTATGTCAACTTGTGTGTCGCGCATCACCCGCCCCTAAGCCTTACTGGGTTGAATACTAAATTCCCACATACCGACCAAAAATTGCTCAAAACGATGTTCGTAACGTGAAAACACCATTTTCTGTGGTCGTCTGATTAGTGGTGTTCAATTGTGTCACCGGGTACACCCCAAGTTGAACAAAAAACATTAGTCTGCAGGTTTTAGCACTCTCGAAATCTTAATTCCGAGTGCGGCAATGTGCGATCCGGAGTAGCCCGCGCCGCGAACGCCATGCCAGGCTACTTCGGGCCGCTCAGCCGCTCGCGTGGAGGTTGTTCCGGATCATCCTAGATAGGAGGACCTTTCGTTTTGCTGAAAGTTGAACCAGGACAGTGCGGTTCGGACATACAGTATCAATGCTGCGCGCAGGATTTAATATCAAGTTAGCCCTGGCATGTTCCGCCGTTTGATCATGAGTACTTACCCTGTCATGAGAGGGCATGAGGCAGGTAGGTTCTTTTTATTTTTTGCCTCCGCGTCGATCATTTTATCGGGAGATCCGCAGTCAGCTGGCACCGGTAAAGGAAATCGCTGCAAGTCACCAGGCACCGGAGGAATACCTTTGGAGTGGAGGCCTGTGGAGGCTCGGTTCCAAAGTTGGCTGATCCCCAATTTTTGTCCGGACAGGTTTTGTCCCGCAAGGGGGATTTTTGTCCAAACGGGAGCTGGCCGAGCACTTTTGGCGTTCCCACGTGGCCTATGATGCACCAAAGAATTCCAGCGCCCCCGTTTATGGTGCGCATCGCGCTGAAAGCCGTTTAACACCCATTTTACACTGAAAAAACCCGTGTTAGGGCCAAAGTCTGGGCAAATTTCACAAACCTGCAACCGGTACCATGATCTTTTGTCCATTCAGGCTTGACCTTCCCACCCGCAGGCAACCGTTCTTGTCCGTACAGGACCCCGGAGAATGTGGCCCACAACTTTCAGAAATTCGTCCGGACCCAGGCCCTGGCGTCACGAATATTAATTGAAAAACTGGAGCAAGTCTCGATAAGATGAACATCCGCAAGGCAATCACCCGCACACGCACAGACCGCTTCAGCATCTCCATTGGTAAGCTGAGCGCTGTACCAGCATCATTGAATTGACTACGGGGACAGAACGACTTCGTTTTCACAATGTAGCATTTAGTACAGGAAGGACAACCAAGAGAGGATTTGGGGATCAAAATGAACTACCAGCCGAACTAGTTTATGGTGAGACTTCGGCGGCGCCATCACTCGTCGAGGAACTTTGTTCCTTCTGGGGATCAGAATGTCAGACTACCGGCAACGAATACAGAAGGCACAATACCTTTCTGAATCCCTGCACCGCGGACCGCCAGAGGTCAGCGCCTCTGGTTATCAATATAGAGGATGACGAGGAACAACATACACCCACTCCTCCCGTTGTATCTGACATTGTACGCAGGGACGTACTTACTACACATCCCCGGTCCCCCTTTCCATCGGGACTCGTGGCTACCGTCCGTGTCGACAATTTCACCTCGTGGAGCGCTGAGCCACTGCTTGTACGGAACTCGAACCTTTTTATTATTCTCGGAGACGAGGTGGGTCGGTGCCTCTTGCGATTCTATCATCATAAGAGGCCTGTTGTGGAGCCCCGGACGCCTCTCGGGCTGAACCAGTACCAGTGGATTCCCAACCATAGCCCCGAAGCATTTGTCGTCGTAGAGGTCAAACACCTTTTCTTCGGACACTGTTGTGCAGCTAGAAATATCCGAGTACATCTCGGCAAAAGCGTAGATGGGATTCTTTTCAGCGGCTGCGATACAGCGCTTTACGGAGAGGGCGCAGCGGGGAGGGGCAATGTGGTTTTTGAGGATTCGCCCAATCGCCGGCTCCTGGAGATTGAATGCGGCTTTGGACGGCGCTTCGCCGACCCTAGCGTACAGATGGTAGTACACTTGAGGTCATACAGTCAGCGAGGATGTAATCCAGACAATAACTTTCGTGCTCACAGTAGCCTGGTGGATCATTGTTTATGCCATCCTTCGCATCATAGTACGACGAACTTGATATATCCTGTCCAGATTGTACCAGGGCGTACGGCCTCGCCGGAGTCGAACCACCGGAGTCAATGTCGGCCCACGAACTCAGAGATGTGCCCTTCGATGCGTCTCCGTACAGTTCATAAAGTCCATCGGGGTCAATCATCCCTTCCGCATGAGTGAAACACCGTATGAGCGTTGCAACAGTATGTGGCGGGGGGATCGATCTCATTGAGATGCGGCCGACAAAGGGGTTTGCGGGATCGAATGCGGTTTTTGAAGGGATTAATCCTCCAAGAAGAAAGACGCCGTAGTAAACTGCAACACATCTCAGCAATCACCAGATTGGACTTGAAGAATAAATCACTCACTGTAGCTCGGCTTGTTAGACGCACTGTTAGTCTCGTTTCGGTCGAAGGAGTTCATTGTGGAGTGTTCAGGTGGCTGAAGGGAGCGAGGGGGGGAAGAAGCGGCCATGTCTTATCGGGCTTTATGAGGCTGGGCGGCCCAGTGCTCAGGGCCGAGATTCCTTTTACCTCACTGCCGGTTCGGCCTAACGAAAGTGAACTGAAGATAGACCACTTCTCCATGAAAGGAGTGATAAGCCTGGGATCGTTTTCGGACAAGGGCGAAGAGGGTACATTGGGCAGAGGACGCTGCGGCTTGCACTACAAGTGGGATGATTGAAGTGAACGGGACACGTCGCACCATGGCTCTGAAGATAATA
The DNA here is from genome assembly GCA_029282135.1 of Mycena belliarum. Taxonomy (NCBI): domain Eukaryota; kingdom Fungi; phylum Basidiomycota; class Agaricomycetes; order Agaricales; family Mycenaceae; genus Mycena; species Mycena belliarum. The sequence continues at coordinate 92,683 of JARJCN010000128.1, read as the reverse complement.
AGCAATATCGTTGGGAAGAGTGTGGGCAAAAATGGGCGCTTACAAGAATAGCCGTCGTTGATGTTCGATTGACTTCCCCAGCGCTTCGTGCCGTTAGCGCCTAGCTTCTTCCCCATGACCAACTACGACACCCCACCAGCCTACAGCGGCTCCTCCGACAAGTTTCAAGAGAAAGGTGCTCTCGCAATATTTGGGAACGTGGGGAAGCAAAGGGCCACATCTGAAAGCGAACACGGAGGTGGACCGCGGTACGGTGAGCCGCAGCCTGGCTCGACATTAGCGTTGTAGATCGATGGCCTTACTCACAGTATACTACCGCGTCTACACACCCGATGGCGCGATCCCCCTGCGGACGCCCGCCGACGCAGGGAATCCGTTCATCGGACGTGTCAAAGCAACGACCGTACCCCCGCCGCACAACGTGCTTTCCCTTAAGCGCGCGCTTAGTGCGGCGGAAGGCCTCGCTGACCCCGACGGCTCGCGTACATCGATCTACGCAGTGTGCACCGACACGCACCCGGCGGAGCCCAACGCAAAGGTGGCGCTCCTCGGGTTAGGGCTCGGGGAGACGCCGGGTGCGGCCGTAGGGCTCGTGTTCCACGAAGAGCTGTCCAACAATGAGTATGAGGGGCGCCACTCGAAGGACGAAAGTGAACGGACGTACGTCCCGCAGTACGGTGAGTGGCCATGCATCGACCATCCGCACCGGCTTTATGGTCGCGGAGTCAGTCTACTACCGTCTCCACACTCAAAGCGGTGAAGCGGCCTCGGTGCGAGCGTTCGACCGTAGCGAGCCCGCAGTGGGCCGCATCGACAAGATGGAGATCGCGCCGCCGAACGATGTCTTGTCTGTCAGGCGCTGCATCGCGCGCGCCGAGGGCCAGCCGATCTATCGCTTCGGCCATTTGTACGGGGATCCGACTGAGACGCAGCCGTGGGCCGACAAAACGCTCTTGACGGACGATGGTTGGGACTTCCCTGGATCAACAGCGACATCGCCGCTCCTCCTCGTGATCCCCGAGCGGCGCCCTGGGTTGCTCAACAGGCCGCTGAAAGTCCTGGAGGAGCAGCGCAAGGCGCACACGGCGTTTTGGAGTGTGAGTTGTAGACGCCGCATCTGCCGTCAGTACGCTGAGAGCACGAGATATCAGTCGGAGCTCATGTGGCTCGCGGCGGCGCCAGGAGATGTAGTGCTCACGGATGGAGTCCCCCGGATCGAAAATCATCGGGCGCTGGGCGCAATGGTCACCGGCTATATGGCGGTCGATGCCGAGGGCAGACGCGGATGTGCGTCAACTTCTGCTGAGATTACGGAGCGCGATCTCACCCAGTCATCAGTGATAATGGCAGGCAAGAAGCAGATCAATGGTACCTCGCTTTGTGAGAAGCTTATTTTACCCTTTCGGAAAGATCTCCCCCTATCAGCAGGAACGACCAGGTTTCTTGACGAGTAGCGGCCGCTGTTGCGTAGCTGCAGCTTGCCTATTACATGTAATTCACAAGTGATTTTTTTGGGTCAACGTTGGAGTCATGTGCTGTTCACCTGTCCAAGGACGCCTCCAGTGACTCGGAAGAGCATTGCATGACGTTCCAACGAGGAGCGACAATGATGTTTCCCCGCGGTCGGGGTGAGTGAGAGGTACATCTCAATGGTGGACGAGCATATGCCAAGATTTCGGGAAATTCTGTTAGCCGTATCGCAGGCAGTAAGAGGACGAGAATGCAGCCGGAAGAGCGAAAGTTCCGACAAGAAGCTGGGAGCGGCGCCCTATATGCCACGTCGTCATCGTCGATACCAGATACTTACGTCGTGTCGGAGCGTGGTTGGAGCGTGGCCATGGTATGCGGATACAGAGAGGTAGTATGATCCAGGATTTGTCGCTCCAAGTCGTCTGGAAGAGGCGAATCGGACTCAAGGACGCGGCGAGCCGACATGGAAAAATGTGATGTCGTGGCGGGAGATAAAGCCAGAGACTCGGAGTGGCGGTGCTCTACGCTGATCCGTTTGGCCGACATCGGCTATACTTATATACAGTACTATTGATAGCCGCTAACAGGGAAACAAGCATGGCCACACAAGCGCCCACATCTCTGCTGCTTTCGCCCATGGCTACTGGCACTGATATCACCGATCCCCCGCCTGGCGATCCATCCGACGGCAAGGAAACCACCAAGGGTGGAGCCCCTAAGCCGGGAGGACCCTACCGTGAGTTCCTTGCTGAAAGACGGCCCACCACAGTGCCCACACTGAGAGGCCGGGACAGTCTACTATCGCGTATACTCCCCCGATGGCGTGATCCCCGCCAGATCGGCCTTCGATACAAGCGATCCGTTCATAGGTCGTATTCCAGTGAGATCGGTACCTCCACCGCATAATGCTTCGTCACTGGCCCGCTGCTTCATGAACGCGGAAGGGCTCGCCGATCCGGCCGCTACGAGAACCGAATTGTACTGCGACCCCTTCCAGGTCAGAAGGTTGGCGAAGCTCGACAAGATACCGATCTTGGGTACCGGTGCTATCCTGGGTCGGAGCGTTGTGACGGCCTTTGCCCTTGTACTCGATCAAGAACTCACTTTCGAAGAGAAGGCTGCACGTCCCAAGAACGAAGACATCAGCACAGATGGCCAGCCTCAAGAGTACTGTGAGTGTCTCTCTGTTTTGTCTTTACTGTGGCCTGACTGTTGGTAGTGTATTATCAGCTGTTCACACGAGTCGGTGAAGATACGTCGGATGCGTCATTTAACGAGACCGAGCCATCCATTGGACGGATTCCCAAGTTCTCCATCCCTCCCCCCCACAACTATGCCACCCTCAAACGATGCATCGCTAAAGTTGAAGGGAAACCAATCTACGCCTATGCAGATCTTTTCGTGAACATCTCTGCCGTACATGCGGCAGCGGACCCAGACCTCGTTTTTATCGGAGGGAAGCATGGTTATGGTTCCACGACTGACAACCCTATCGTGCTTGTGCAGCCAGAACGACGACAAGGTTTATACAACAGACCGGTACAAGTAGTTGCTGTGCGTCTTCCAGTTCTAGTAAACTCTTCTTCCTGAATATGCCGCCCAGGGTGAACGTAAGGGCACCCTCTATCACACCGACGGGACTGTCCTTGAATCAGAAGCCTACGAGTGTGTCTTGTTTAGTGGCGGCTGCTTTCGTGAGGGGCTTTCTCGTATCTTCCGTGTTTGCTTATTGAATTGCCGCTTTCTCAGCTTTCGATATCCCTGCAAGTGAGTCGCAGTATCATCCTCGATGCTTTCCCTGACGCCCACACGTAGAGGATCTGAAGTTCCTGGATGAATAAGTTCGGTAAACTTGCGCCCCATGTAGTACAACTATCGTTCTCTGTATAAAATAACGACCAGACATCCCGATATCTTCAAATTGTTGACTCTTTGAGTCTGAAAGTCCGGTTCAGAGTGCAAGCGTGAAAGCTCGTACTACTTACATTACATACAGTAATATTAATAGTCCCTAACAGTGTGACAAGCATGGCCACACAAGCGCCCACATCTCTGCTGCTTTCGCCCATGGCCACTGGCACTGATATCACCGATCCCCCGCCTGGCTATTCATCCGACGGCAAGGAAACCACGGGTGGAACCCCTAAGCCTAGAGGGCCTGAGCCACCCTATCGTGAGTTCCCTGCTGAACGACGGCCCACCACACTGACAGGCCAGGACAGTCTACTATCGCCTATACACCCCCAGTGGTGCGATCCCCGCGAGATCGGCTTTCGATACGAGCGATCCGTTCATAGGTCGTATTCCAGTGAGATCGGTACCTCCACCGCATAATGCTTCGTCACTGGCCCGCTGCTTCATGAACGCGGAAGGGCTCGCCGATCCGGCCGCTACGAGAACCGAATTGTACTGCGACCCCTTCCAGGTCAGAAGTCTGGCGAAGCTCGAAAAGATACCGATCTTGGGTACCGGTGCTATCCTGGGTCGGAGCGTTGTGACGGCCTTTGCCCTTGTACTCAATCAAGAACTCACTTTCGAGGAGAAGGCTGCACGTCCCAAGAACGAAGCCATCAGCACAGATGGCCAGCAGCCTCAAGAGTACTGTGAGTGTCTCTCTGTTTTGTCATTACTGTGGCCTGACTGTTGGTAGTGTATTATCAGCTGTTCACACGAGTCGGTGAAGATACGTCGAATACGTCATTTAACGAGACCGAGCCATCCATTGGACGGATTCCCAAGCTCTCCATCCCTCCCCCCCACAACTCTGCCACCCTCAAACGATGCATCGCTAAAGTTGAAGGGAAACCAATCTACGCCTATGCAGATCTTTTCGTGAACATCTCTGCCGTAGATGCGGAAGCGAACCCAGACCTCATCTCTATCAAAGGGAAGAATGGTTATGGTTCCACGACTGACAACCCTATCGTGCTTGTGCAGCCAGAACGACGAGAAGGTTTATACAACAGACCGGTACAAATAGTTGCTGTGCGTCTTTCAGTTCTAGGAAACTCTTCTTCTTGAACATGACGCCCAGGGCAAACATGAGGGCACTCTCTGTCGGACAGACGGGAAGGCTGCTAATGAATTAGGAGACTACACTTGTGCTTTAAGTAGGTATGGTAAAAGGATCGAATGTGAGGGGCTTTTTCGTATCTTCCGTGTTTGCTTATTGAACTTCCGCTTTCTCAGATATCAGTATCCCTGCAAGTGAGTCGCAGTATCATCCTCGATGCTTTCCCTGACGCCAACACGTAGAGGACCTGAAGCTTTTGGATGAGTAAACTTGCGCCCCATGTTGCATAACTATCGTTCTCTGTATAAAATAACGACCAGACATCCGGATATTTTCAAATTGTTGACCTTTCGAGTCTGCAGATCCGGTTCAGAGCTCCTTACCTCCTGGTTATCCCCCCCCCAACCGCAACGTTCGATTCAACAGGCCGAATGCGCACGACGCCTTACGCCGCCAACATTCTTGCACCGAAACTAAGCACGCCCGACGAATTGTAACGCAACGAAGCGCCTGGTCCATGACTCAGAGCGCAGAAACATCATCAGACGATTTGTGGACCATTCAGGCCATTGAATGGCTGCCGATCTTGCGCTGTGGCCTGCCCTCAACCAATCAAATTCCTCGCCAAGCCGTGGAAGCCCGAGTTCTCGACAAAGGTCAACATAGCACTGATGTCACTCGCTAACTCATCCATTCATTTGAAATCACTATAGGCTACGTCGCTCCTTTCCACACTTGGATAAGCCTGCGCTCAGATCGCGCGTAATTAAGCCAAATCTGTGTAGGCACGTTCGAATCGCCTTGGATTCCTTCACCATTGATACGAATCGACGACAAAATCTATTCAATCCGAGCCCAAACAGACTGGATGCCTCCCGCCCGGGAGAAGCACGGGGCACGAGATCAGGAAAATGTTTTCCGTCAGTCGAATTGAATGTAAACGGCTGACTGAGAGGCCTTCAAGGTCGGTCTTTAGCTAGCCCAGACCTGATTTTTAAGGTCTTTGGGCGAAGACTGGCTCTGCCTGGGTGGACTTAGACGTCGATTCATGTCAGTGGTGTGAAGCTGCAAGCAAGTCAAGGCGATTCGAACGCGCCTAAACAAACTTGGTTCCGTTACGCGCGACCTGAACGCGGAATTAACCAAGTGCGGAGTCGTGATATTGTGTATAAAAGCAGCCTCGTAGTACGTCGCCTTTCGGAGCCCTATCCACATCCTAAACAGCAACTAGTGAGCGTCCCGCGCCCGATTTTCACATCGCTCACCTCGCGCAGTGCATCTTACAGCCCTCCTCTCTGCCCTCGTTACGGCGGCCGTGCTGCGCGGCGCCGCCGCCCAGGCCGTAGTCCAGTTCTCTACCTCGACGGGCTGCAATAGCTTCTCCAACACGTACCGCGGCGGCTGCAACTTCTGCGCCGACCCGCCCGGCGGTGCGTGTCCCCTCTCCCCCTTCCCCCCCGCATACGCTGACGGCCGACTTTGTGTGTGCGTGCAGACTTCGCGTCGGTGCTGTTCACCGGCCTGGGCTCGGAAAACCGCGTGACCGTCCACAACCAGGACCGGTGCACGTCCGCGTCGCAGGTCGGGCAGGCGTACGGGAACGTCTGCTTCAATCAGGGCCGCACGGCGCTGCGCTCAGCGTGGGTCGCGTGTCCTGGGGCGAAGCCCATGCTGTGAGTGAGCTCTGGAATGTCGATGTTTTGGCGCTGAGCTCAGTGGGTAGGGCGCCTGGAAACCAAACGGACGTTGCGAGCGTGGTCACCGCCGTGGTGGAGTGAGAAGGCCGGCACGATGAGGGAGGTAGCCTAAAGTGAATCAATGTATAAAAAGCGAGCATCTGGAACTTGAAAATGTTTTCTGGCGGAGCTGGAGCCTGGCTCCACTGGGCTGATCACGGGCACGCATGGCCGCTGGCGGATACTAGTGCCAGTTTCGTTGGATAAGCCGGTTGTGGAAAGCCCACCAGAGCTCTAGCATGCTTAAGCTGCACGTCAATAAGTTTTTATCCTCGCAAGGGCCGGTCATCACACCAAGCCATGTTGGAAAATTCAAGTAAAGTTCAAAGTTATAACTTATAACTTACTCCTCAGGCAGCTCACAGTTTATTAGGATGCAGAAATGTGGCATTTTACTCGACGTTTGTGCAGCGCTACTCTATGAGAACCCCTGGGAAAGGGGGTACTGCTCTGTGAATATTGGAACTTATGCTGGGGGTTTTTTCTTTCGGCCTTCTCCGCGGCACGTGATGCCCATATGTGGTAGTTCTGCAAGTCTCAAGCAAGTCTCCACTTCCGCATTCGGTATGATAACCACCTCCCATCGTGCATGAAGGCTTCATTGCCCCTGAATGAGGTTCGAATTACTCGGATTGTGTCCCCACATGTACTGGTATCTCTTACAGATTGAAATAAAAAATGGAGTGGTGACGATAACCGTAGTCAATCTACCTGCGGACGGCTCCGCACGACGGCGTCCGCTGCGTCCCAGAAGTCCTCCCCGCCCCGCGCCCCCGCAACCCAGTCCGCATCGTCGTCCGGCACAACGAGCATCACGAACCGCGCGTCCGCAACCAGCCACGCGCGCAGCGGCCGCGCGTCCTCGAGCTCGTCCCGCGTCGCGTGCAGCAGCGCCAGCACGCGCAACGCCGGGCAGTTCAACAGCGCACCGTGCGCGACCTGGTCTGGCACCGCGCGGTGGCGGAACGCAAAGTGCGTGAGCGCGGGCATTTGCGCGAGGCCCGCGCCCGCCCACGCGGCCCATCCCGCGTCGTGCGCGGCGCCGGCGAAGTAGAGGTGCGTGAGGCGCGCGAAGGCGCGGTGCGCGAGGGCCGGTGCGGGCGGCTCGAGGAGGTACGGAAGGTATCCCGCGAGGCGCTGCAGCGGCATGGCGGCCGCGAGGGCAAGTAGCGTGCGCGCGGAGGTGGGGAACGAAATCTTGAGGTCGGTGGTGCCAGCGCAGACGCTGATGAGCTGCAGGATCTCAAGGTCCGTGTCGTGGCCCGTGAGCCAGACGTGGCGGACGTGCTCGCGGAAGAAGGTCGCGGGGCGCACGCGCAGCACATAGATGAGGGGCGGCGAGTAGAATGTGCCGCAGGCCGCGGAGCCGTTGTAGAGAGCGCGGTACAGTATCGGCTCGATCCTATAGCAGTACCACTTCAGCGTCTTGCCAGATTGCTTGAAGACGAGTTGAAGCACCAGATTTTGACACGTCGTGCGACGCGAAGAAGCGACGACATGAGCTCTGGGTTCATGAAGGCAGCGAGCTCGAAGATATGGCGTTCCACGTCCTCTGGGACCACTGGGTCTGCTTCTGAGAGGGAGACGGGCGCCATTAGAGGATTTGAGGACGTCGACGGAAGACAAGGAGGTTTTGAGGAAGGACTGACGTGTACTGGACGGAGGCGGTGCATCCGCCATGATGTGTCGGATGCCGCTCGGCCGACGGCAATTGCCGAGTTACCACCCAAAGGGAAGGAGGCAGGAAGGAGTGAAAGCTCTTAGAATCCGCTCAGTCCAATCGTAGTGCGCAATCTGCCAAGGGTGCCGGTGAAGCTTTGAAGCTTGAAAGACTGGAGTCCCAAGATCCCAGGATCCAGCTTGGTAATTTAAACAGTCGAGTTCGGGGGCGACAATTCAACTTACCAAGTTGAACTTAGCAAAATTCCCGTTGAAGTCTTAGCAATTTCATAAGTGACAGTCCAACGACTTCGGCGCTGAGCGCTGAGCGCTGAGCGGTAGTATCGCGCCTGTCGGGAACTTTCCGTAATGCATAGACTTGAACTCAGCTTGTCGCATAACTATTGGGTACTTTGCAAAAATCACCATCCACTCCCGCCGCACTAACACAGCGCAGCGCACTCGTGTCCAAGATCCACGTCCATGTCCGTGTCCGTGTCCATACATATACATGAAGCACATACCTACATAAGCTCATCCCATCCCATCCCATCCCGTCCAAGTATGCCCCACGTCAAGCTTTCATGGCCTGCCCCGGCTCGATCTACTCGTTGGCGACCTAGTGCATCATCATGTGAGCATGGGTTCGACAGACAAAGGGATGGGATGGAAGATGAAAGGACGGGATGGGAGCCGAAGAAAAAACAAGAACGCACCTTCAACACCCCGCCCGCGCGGTCGTACGGGTTCGGCAGCGCCCCCGCCGGCGGCGGGCTCAGCGCGACGGTCGTGTAGTGCGAGAGGTAGTCCCCCGGCACCGGCGCCGGCTCCGGGGACGCCTGTACCGTAGACGTGTGCTCCAGCGTCTCCGAGGGCGAGTGGCGCACGGGTATCGACGGCGGCGCCGGCCCCGAGAGGGTGCGCCCCGCCCCGTACCGCCCGTGCGTCTGAGCCTGGTTCTGCGACGCCGCCCGCGCGTGCCCATACGCGGCTTGCGGTACAGCGCCGCCGTCGCCGTGGCACTGCCGTTGCGCCTGCCCCGCGCCGACGCCCGCACCCGCCATCGACACGGGGTGCTCCGCGCGCCCGTATGCGTACTCGTGCGCGTAGCTGTAGTCGTACTCTGCAGCACCGCCATACCCGTGCCCGTACCCGTTCTCGCTGTCGTACCCGTGCGCCGGCTTAGCGTGGAAGACGTCGTCGCTGCCGCCGCCGCTGCGACCCGACGCGTCGTCCGCGGCGACGATGGCGCGCAGCGCGGCGGGCAGGACGGCGGCGTCGTCCATCTCGCGGTCGATCCGCCACGCGCGGCGGCGCTGTCGCATGCGCAGGGCGAGGCACGCGGCGAGGAGGAGGAAGAGGAGCGCGGCGCCCGTGGCGATGCCCGCGACGGCGGCTTTGTTCTGCAGGAGCCTGGCGGCGGTCAGCGTGCAGTTCAGGGGGCGTCGGCGCTCTTGGTCGCGGGGAAGCTGGTCCCGCTCAGCTCAGTTCGAATGATTCAACTAGTCGCTCACCTCGCGCCCTTCACAGCCGTCTTCACGGTGGCCGGGACGACGCTCGAGCAGTCAATTAGATCGTCGCGATTATGTCCCAGGATGGCGAGCTTGGCCATGGCAGCCCTGAAGCTCGATGCCATGAAGTCCTGCTTATCTACACCCGGTTGAGACACGTTTGGCGAAAGCAGAAAAATGCGACCTACTGACGAAACCCTGCCAGAAGCATGCAGTGCGGTTATCCCGGGCAAGCGCAAAGTCAGACTGCAGGCGCAGCTCCCCAGTATCATTTCCGCTGCTCAGGGGCAGCGGGGACATGACCTCCCCGACGTTGTTGTTTGTGCCTGGGAAGCCGGTTCCCTTGAGGAGGACCTCGAGGAAGACCTGCGTATCGAAAGTGAAGGGTGTCGAGTCGAACGGTGCGGCGTCGATGGTGGGGTCCACGACATCGGCGCGCGCAATGCTGTGGCTTGCCAGGAGGCTGACCACCTCGAACGGGGAGAAATTCCCGGCGTCGGCGAAGCGGGCGAGAATTGAGTCGACACTGTCCTGGGGCTCCTGCAGGTAGTTTAGATGATGTGCAAATCCCGCATTTTGAAAGGCGCACGGGGACCAGGCCGTCCTGAGGAACGACAGTTGTGTTCGGACGGCCGGCCAGGAATTCGAGTCGAGGGGCGCCCTGTATCATATGAGTTGGAGTGTGCGCAAATGGAGGGCTTAAGCTTACCGGGCAGTTGCTGAGGCCCACAGCACCTGGGATGATAATTTAGGATGGTTGACTTCCATTGATTGAGGAACAGATAACGTACCGGCAAATTGAACCAGGTCTCCGGCGCTGACGTTATATAGAGCTAGATAATGCAGCAGATTGTTCACACTCTCGTCGATTCCGTCGTTGGCGTGGAAGTTGGCCTCCACCTGCCCAAACGATTCAGTACTGCAGAAGTATCTACGGAGGATTGCAGTTTACCGTTGGGAATAGGAGGACACTTCCGTCAGCTCCACCGCCGCTGTGCCCCCAAGTCAGAACTTGACGGTCGAACAAGAGAGGTCAGATTTACGCAGAAGGACCGAGGCGTTGGCTGATTGTAATCGCATCGTCTATTCCGTAGTTCAGATTGATGAACGAGACAGTATGAGGATATGCGTACGGAAAACGAGACGCACGACCTCGTGTGCGTCTTCACCACACTCGTTCTGGAAGAGGTTGGCCTGGAGGTCCTTCGCAAGCTAATTGAACATAATTATCAGCGCATGCGGCACCGTACGTGAGGGCATTTACGGGAATGAAGGCGCAGCAAGCAGTATGCGGGACCGCGGTACCGTCGGAGCAGACTGCACTGGTATCCCTGGTCGCGGGGGCAGTGTGAACTGAGACAGTGAGAGCAGCAAGCGTGAGCAGAGGAATGAATGACATGGCGGAGAAGGGTTCGAGTGCCGAGTGGGAGGCCTGCGGTTGAAAGAGAAAGGTTCCTCCTTTTTATAAAGCAAAGGGCACGTCCACTACCGTGGAATTCCGACAGTGCGGACGGAACTTGGTCAGAATTTGTGGATGATGTGTCAGTGAGCGCTCCGCATACGTCCGTGTAAGCAGACTCCCACAGTATCCCAACTGAACCATACATGAAGCGCCGGGCCTATACGAGAGGGGCTAACGGATCCGCGACTCTTTCGTGGCTAAGATCTAAAACTAGCTGGTCGTGAGAGGTTCATAAGCAGCGCTCGCACCATAGATTAGGATCGCCGTCCCAGAAATCCGGAGCGGCAAAAGCGTTGACATATTCGAAAAATTGATGTGATGCAACTCGGAATCGAATCCCTCTGGAGCTTGGTTTGTCTATGAATGTGTACCGTCGCAAAGATAATACCTCTATGTTTCCTTGTAGGCTGGGATAAATTCCAAAGAGACTTTCACCCAACCAATATAACGGATCAACCAATGTTGATCACTTGGAGTTGACATAGCTTCCCGAAGTGGATTCCCAAAAACCGCATCCTTAAGCGGACTCGGAGCCGGGAAAACATCAAGGGGCTTGAGGAGAGGGTGAGTGTGAGAATAAAAACTAGCCAGGGGACGGTTCTCTCCTCCGAATATCAATGATTGTGATTCAGATATACTCACGCGCGTGAGAGTTGCCTAGGGATCCCCGCCCGGGTTGTGATAGTTCATGGTTGTTTCGAGCTGCGGACATGATGGCGCATTATTGATTGCGGACCCATCGAGTTTCATTTCAAAATAAGTGTTGCCTTCTGTGTGGTATGGGAAGATTACAGGATGCCCGAAAATCAACTCACTTACGAATGCCCCGCACTTGAGTGGAGTGTAAAATTAGGCTATAAGTTCTGACAGTTCACTGCAACGAAGGGGGCTCTGAGCATCATATATATTGGAGGATGTGACGTCGGGCATACCTTTCTGGGCAGTGATCCCAGCCTTCGCGGCCACCAACGGGGCACAGCTGACCCACAACCATGAGATACGAGTTAACGTCAAACGTCAAGGCCCCAGCCAACCCCTGGTGATCAGGGCGAACAGATCGTAGCTGCGCTCACAAAGATAGAGCACGGCGTCGAACGGAATAGGGTACGAAGATAGAGCTGCGGGGCGGATCAGGGAGAGTTGAACGACGGTGTAAAATACGGAGGGAACGTGGCGGATAGGCGCGGAAGCTTAATCTCTCACAAATAGATAGCTTCGTCACATCCCGATCTGGGAACCCTGTCGCGAGAATCTGGGTCAGAATGACTGGCAGTTGGAGTTCACAGCCCGGTAACGAACGATTGATAGACACACGGGCGCAGGCTCGGACGGGGCAGGAGGCTTCGCGTTAGAGTTTGTGTTGAGATGAGTGGGCGACTGCAAGATTACCACCGGGAGCGGAGAACGATTCGGCACTTGGGAGAGCTTCTGACTCCGCTGCAGATTACAGCAAGTAACAGCGTCGCTGTCAGAGGAGTATCAGAGCAGAGATAAAGCAGAAATGCTATTGGCGGACCAAGGGTTCCCCGGCTCTCATCAAGGCGTTAGACTTACATTTGGATGTCGCGCAGTCAAGATGTCAAGGATCGGAGGAGATTACATGCTCGCACGAGCTGTCGCAGACTCTATGAGGTATTAACTTTTGGGTCACATCGAAATATCGACAGATGCTCGCCGATTGTCTCCTAGAGCAGCTTTATTGTTCAAGACGTCGGAGGAGGTGTGGAAGTCCTATCGATACAGAAAGCGGACTTGGACCGCAATGCATCAGTGCCGGCAAGCTAGTAACAAAGAATGGCTCTTACGATAGAAGTTCCGTAGGTGTGATGGTTGGGCGCATTGATGGCTATCAGAATTTGGTAGGTTTAGAAAGTCTCAGGGCTATTCGTGAATCGTGGAGCAATAGATTCAAGATTGGCTGAATTGGTGAGACCCCCGAAGATTTCGCCGATGGAAACAGATGCCCGGGTGACCGAGGGGACGAGAGATGCAGTCAAAGCAGCCCAGGCCGCGGGCTCGAGGTTAAGTCGCGGGGGGAAGTGCGAGAAAATGCACGGTGAGGGCAGGAGCAAGGTCACGGTGTTGACGATTGCTTGGCCGGGCCACGATGGGCCATCAGTCGGTAACTTTACTAGATGCCTGACTTCTCGGCAATCATATTGAGTTTTCTTCTTCTCCTCCCATCTCGCTGCCAACTCGCTGCGAGCCCCGCTGGCTCTCCTTCGGCTCCAGGGACCAGCAGATTCAGGGAGACTTTGCCTGCGAGGAAGAGAAAGTCTTCGGCTCAAACTATAGGCGGGCAATAGTTGTAGTCGAAGGATCCGCTCTAGCGTGTCTCAGACCATGCGGCGCCAGGTCTCCTCTCCTACTCTCTGCCTCCTCATCTTATGTCCTCATCTGCATCCTCTAGCTACCTGCTTGTCGGGGCACGGTGAGCAGTACAAGGTCCAAGGCTCGCAGAACTCAAATCCTGGGGCATTCCAGACTCGAAGAGATACTCATCGGGTCGCTTTTAAATCTCCTCTTCTACGGCGCCCTCGTGGTGCAAGTCTGCACGTATCTCGCTTCGTCCGCGATCTCCCGGCTCACCCCGCCCCTCCAGACATCTATAGCGCGTGCTTCCACGCGGATTCCCGCATCCTCAAATGCATCGGTGCGGCCCTCGTCTGCTTCTCCGACCACACGGTCTGACTGCCCGAAGTATACCTCATTTTCCTCGCGATGACCGTGTGCGTTGCGCTCAATTGCTGCGACGTCCACCGCTGGTTCGCCACAGGCTTCGGCGACCCGTCCTTCCTCGCGCTCCCGCCCGGCAACGCGCCCTTCTACGGCGTGGTAATGAGCGCTACGATCGGCACCGTCGTGCGCTGCCTCTTCTGCGCACGCATCTTCGTCATCAAGCGTACCGCCTGGCCCGTGGCCCTGCTCCTCGCCCTCGTCGGTCCTCTCTCGGCGCCCATATCCCACCGCTAACCCTACATCGTGCATCTCAGTTCTCCGTCTCGCAATGCGCGCTCGGCGTCGCGAGCGGCATCCACGTGTATGTCTCGGCGCCGGAACAATGGCAAGACCGCTTCAATCTGCTGTTCCCGGCCTGGCTCGCGGGCAGCGCGATCGCCGATATCCTTGCCGCGTTGATCATGACCTACCTCGTACAGTGGTTGTTCTCTCCTCCTGAACCCCATGCTAAACCGGGCACACAGCTCCTGAGCGCCGCCGTGCATTCGTCCACCCGGGACCGCATCAACCGCATCGTGTGGCTGATCATCGAGACGAACAGCCTCTCGGCCATGGTCGCGATCCTCGCCGTCGCGCTGTTCTTTTCCGTCCCAGTACGCCCCCGCTTATACCCACGCGCGCGATCTCTTGACATGCCCAGCGCACCAGCTGCTTCGAGGCAGCGATGTGGAACCTCGCCGGAATGTACGTGCGTTCGCTGCGCTTCCAGGCTTTCGCCCTCGTGTGCTCACTGGCGACTCCGACTCATCCAGATACGCGAACACGCTGCTCGCGGTGCTCAACAACCGCGCGATATCACCGCGTCCGGCCTCAGTCGACGGTGGGATCCTCGACATCGCGCCTTCGCCCTGTCGGTGGGATATAGCGCGGGTCGAGTCCGTGCCCGAGATGACCTTTGCGCGGCGGCAGTCTGTGCTTTAGGAAGGCACACCAATCTCTCTTATGTTACAGTGTACCTCGCTACATAATACTGTTACAGTGATTTGACGGAGTGTTGAGTTATGCGGCGTACACAGAGGTTTTTTTTCCTCCGAGGGTGCCAAAATCGCTTTTGCGACCCAAGGGAGAATGTATCGGCCTTGTCGAACTTCCCAAAACAATAAGCATTGAATATTGAATATCGAACATTGAGTGAGCACTTGTATAAAATAGTACTTACAGGGAGATGAACAGAAACTTGAACGATCTGATGGATCCAAGCAAAAAGTGAGCCTGGCCCCAGTCGATTGGCTCTCGAAGCTTTCTGGGCCTGAACATTGAACCGGTAATTCCCGAAGGTGTCTGGCGATCGGCAATCACCGTCAGTCAAAGCAAGCGCACATAATGTCACCCTCTGTGCCACCTCACGCGCACGGCTTGCCAACGGCTTGCTCTGTTGCTCACGGGCCACGGCCACCTCTGGACGCGCTTTCCCGCTGTTTCATTGCAAGAATCTCGGCTTACACTCTCGCTCTCTCAAATCTCCTGCTTATCTTGACTGGCTGGGTCCAGGGTGAGCCTGAGCCTGCATGCGAGACGGAGGTGTCAAGCGGGGTGTCCGTGGCCGAGTCAAGCGTGGTGGAGGCCTCTTGATTGGGGGAGGGGTGCGCCACAAAGCGGTGCAGCGCGGTGTGGGCAGATAACGCAGGCCGGAGGTGCTCCACCCGCGCGTGTTGCTGCAGCGATGGCGGCGGCACCTTGGTGTTTGCGGCGGGCCCCGTCCCTCGTGCCTATGTCCTGGACCGCGAGGTCTCTGCCCCGATGCACAAGTGTGGGAACGCAAGCGGCGGCACCGCCGCAGGGAGCGAGCGGTGCTTCGGGTCCGCAGCGGCGGGCGCAGGGGGGTCATTACGACCCCTGGTCCTTGAGCCATCGTACAGTTCCAGGGCTCGATGCGCCCCACCCCGAAGCTCGTGTGGCCGCTGACACGGCTGCCTCTTTCCCTCGACCTACCCCTTGCTCAAGGCTACCAGGTCCAGGCCGAAGAACTCTTTCGTGGACGATCATTCGATCGTACTTTCACGGCCGGCCCTTTTTAACACATTCGCCGCCACATTCCCAATTTGCTCTTTGTGCAAGTCCATACCCTTTCCGATGTGACATTGCTACTTATTTGTCATGTAGAATCAGTCCTATGGCACCAATTGGACGTACTTCTCGACTTTCACACCCCGGGATTCTAACAAATCGGAGTATAACTATGAACCTGTGTTTCGCATGGCTTCCGCCTCCACGTTGCGCGGGGGCCCTCACCGGTCCGCGTCCACGACCGTCATCGATTCTGATCGCCTAACGTTTGTCCCACACTCTTCACCTATGCCAATCCTGAGTACTCGTCTTAGCTCATGGGTTGCGCTCATTCGCAGTATTCGAGCTCCTCTAATACCGCTCCTCTCGTTCCATCCGCGTTGGCCTATATGTACACTGCGAGCGCTCTTGTATCGCCACTCGGTGCCTCCTACCCCACAACCGAGTGCAAAGCTGCTTACCCCATGCTCTTTTACTCAAGGCTCCCGGGGCACCCGGTGCGATAAATGATACATCTGCCCTTGTAGGCCCACATCCCGCCTTCCTCATCCACGCCTGAGCTAAAAATGATTAGTAGTCAAGCGGCTACTTCGCGATCTTTTCCCGGCAAGGATTAAAAAAGAAACCGGAGAACCGCGATCCTCCGTGTCGTAGTTCCGCGGCAACTTGAACTTCCCGCGTCTCGTCGACAGAACGGGATGTCCGCCCACGACAAAAGTTTGAGCACTCCCCCCTACCGCTGTCTTCTCCTGGTTCTCAATTGATTTCCAAAGCTCGTCTTGAGCAGCCCTCGTTTTCCGTCGTTTTATGAAAACAGGCAGCGATCGTGAAACTGGCCGAGCTGCCCGAGACCACTGCCGTCATCGTGCACACGCCTTCAATACGGTGAGACAGCAATGTCGTGAAGCCCTGTCTGATTGTGTTGCTGATTGTGTTTTCCGCTTCTTGGGCGGAGTATTGCATCGTGCACTCGGGTTCAAAGCTCTCCGAGGCTGGCATGTCGCTTCGTGGGATGCAGCTTGTTGAGCCTGTAGGTCTTTCATCCTGGTGATTGCACCGGGAGTCTGCCTCGAGGCTCTTGCAGAAATCATGGATCTTGGCTCTGGATCTCCTTTCGACTGGACTGACTGCATACCAGTGATTCGTTGTGCAGCATGGTCCGCCGGATCAGCCGTGGCATGAAACGGCGCTCGCCGCTCACCTCACGAAACTGGCATAAGCCTCCGTGTTTACGTGCGCGCCAGCCACTTTTTAAACAGTGCCCACCATACGCGTTGGTCACCTTCCCTGAGACCATGCCGCTCACCCCAGTCAAGTCACCCTACGGGTACGTCCCCGCCGAACACGTTTGCATCCTCTTCGTCGTTCTGTTCTCGCTTTCTACCGGTGTGTACCCGACCCCTCTATGTTACTGTATGCTTTCCAGCTTCTGAACACTCGCAGTGCTGCATCTCGGCCAGGCCGCGTACTACCGCCTATGGTGGCTCGTGCCCACCGCGGTCTTTGCTGGCGCGCTTGAGATTGCGGGCTGGAGCGCGCGCTTGTGGTCTTCCGTCTCGCTCCCGGGCCACCTGTTCCCGTCGTTCGAGATGCAGTGCGTCCCATCTCTATCCCCCTCGCCCAAAATTAATAATCCTAGAATTGTGTGCACAATTATTGGTGTACGCAGACCTCTTTCATATCGGAACAAGGAGCTCATTGGCCATCGCAGCCAACCCCGCTGGCCGCTGCGAACTTCATCATCCTGGGCCGCATCATCAGCCACCTCGGGCCTGCATACAGCCGACTCTCGCCCAAGCTCTGTGCGTTCCCGTTCCCTTCATTCCCATGATACTTATGTTTGTCTGCCATCAGATACAATCCTGTTCCTCTGCTGTGTATGCCACTTCGTTCCATCCTCTTATTTCTTTCTCCTTTATTTTCTGACCTCGACAACGTAGGACATCATCTCCCTTGCTGTGCAGGGCGTTGGTGGCGGCATTGCTGCCGGTGCGGTCAACCGCCTACAAAACCCCGCGCGCGGCGGGCATATCATGCTTGGCGGCATCGTCTTCCAGATGGGTGTGCCCTCCTCTCCGCTCCCTCTGTTGTTTAGTAGTCGCTGATCCCCCCGCCAGTGACGCTCACCGCGTACGTCGTTTGCGCAGGCGAGTTCCTCCTGCGCTACATGCAACACCGCCCCCTCGCGCGACCCGGCTCTTCGGCGCTCCTGCCTCCCGCACCACTCGATCGTCGCATGCACGTCCTGCTCTCCGGGCTCGTGTTCACCACCACCTGCCTCTTCATCCGCGCGGTGTACCGCGTGATCGAACTGAGCAACGGCTGGACGGGGCGCATCATCCATACGGAGGTGTATTTCAGTGAGTTTTCAGTCGCATGCACGGAGGAGATCTAATGCAAGCGCCGCGCAGACGTGCTCGACGGCGCCATGATCACGCTCGCTATTCTGACGCTCAACCTCGCGCATCCCGGCGCGTTGCTGGCTTCCGCTGCCGGCAAGGTCCTCGAGAGCGAGGACGGGGAGGGGAAGGCATAGGTTGTTACTCCTGCGTGGTGTACAGGGAACTGGTGAAAGGTGTTGTGATATTGACAGCTCGGCCATCGGGCTGATGACTGATATGATTAGTAACCCCGAACATATAAGTAGAACACAGCAGATACTTGTAGAATATTCTAGATATACTTCCCAGTAGTATATAAGCCTGTAGTAGTTTAGTGCTTGAGCATCTGATTGCTCTAAGCAAGCCTTCCAACAGACAGTGCTATTGCAATCTTACCCTCTCTATATTACTTGCCGCTCTCCCCATCACTCCTATTTCAACACAATCAGATCTCGGTTCCGTCACCGATCACCCGACGACCATGTCCACAGACCCCATCCACCGAAATTATGTTTCGGCTCTCCAAGGCAGTGATAACTATGCTGCATGGAAAGTTCAAATGATGGACATCCTCACCGACATTGGCCTCGAGGACCACATCGATCCCAACTCCTCGATCCCTGTCGATCCCACGGCATTGGCAGCGTGGAACAAAGCTGATCGCCGCGCTCTTTCCACAATCCGACTCCGTGTAGCTTCCGATGTAGTGCAACACATCCAGGGAGAGACCAAAGCACTGAGTGCATGGGAGATGCTCTCACACTTATTTGAGCTCAAAGGTCAAATGGGCATTGTGCTAGCCCGTCACAAGCTCTATAGCACACGCGCACCCACCGATCTAGCGCTCGAACCCCACATCAAATTGATGCGCCAGTTCCAGGGAGAGCTCCAGTCGCTTGGGCAGGAAGTCACAGATGGAGACTTTGCTATTGCCCTACTCAGCTCCCTACCACCTGATTGGGATACATTTGTCCGATCCACCCTGACTGGAACCACCACTCCCCAGTCCAAAACCACCATCTCCGCAATTCTCACGGAGGAGCGCCGCCGGAACGACCGCGATGGAGAATCCAAAACCGACTTGGCAATGGCAGCCGGACATCATCGTTCCCCGAAATCATTCCGATCACCCACTCCGAATTCTTCTCCCACACCCACGACGTCTTCCCCATTTTGGAAGAAAGCAATCTGCCATAAATGCGGTGGCAAAGGCCATATTGCCCGGGTTTGCCCATCACCGGACAGTGATGCCCACGACAGAGCAAATTTCGCCTTCGAGACTTTTGAGGATCATTCAGCCGAAGATTACACCTTCTAGGCAACTCGGCAAAAGACATCATCTTGGATTGATGCAGTGATTTAGCATGTTGCGGCAGTAGGATTTATGGTGCAGGGCATAGTGCCAGTCCACAACTTCTGGAGCTGTCAAGCATGGGTCATTCATGGGCATATAGGATAGCCTCGCTGAGGGAGAGTGTTGTGATATTGACAGCTCGGCCATCGGGCTGATGACTGATATGATTAGTAACCCCGAACATATAAGTAGAACACAGCAGATACTTGTAGAATATTCTAGATATACTTCCCAGTAGTATATAAGCCTGTAGTAGTTTAGTGCTTGAGCATCTGATTGCTCTAAGCAAGCCTTCCAACAGACAGTGCTATTGCAATCTTACCCTCTCTATATTACTTGCCGCTCTCCCCATCACTCCTATTTCAACAAAAGGCATTTGTGTCCGACACTTCTAGGCACACATAGACTCATGATAGATGTAACACATCACGGATAGGTTGAGCGATACCTCGCTCTCAAGTCTCTCCGGTCCTGATACCCATATTCTTGCTGTGATGCGACTTTTTGGGACGGCAGACATATGCCGTCTGTGTGCTATACCGTAGTAATCCGACCAAGTATCAGATGACGATTGACAGGGACTTGTGAGTTGAACAGTTTCCAGTGACGGCTTATTCTATTCCGAAATACTCTCATTTAATCATCCACCAGCGTCGCTGAGACCCCGAGATAGGGCTCGAATCGATGAAACATCCAAGTCATCGCAAAGTTGTTCGCCTCCACGGGCGAATGGAATCGTAGCGCCAGGTGCTGCGCGTCGAGTTCTTCAACCAAGAGTGGTTCGACCAGGACATTTTTGCTGACAAGATCCAAAAGGCCGTCGAACAAAAAGCCGAAGATCTTTTCGGGATCTCCAGCGACATCCACGGGCCCAAAGTGGACTGTGGGGTATCTATCCTTGAACCGAACACGTCCCTTGCCTTTCCCAGGGAGCAAGACGGGAGAAGGTGAGGGGGAGGGCGGGAACGTGCTCTCCCAGACTTCGCCGACGGATGGAGATCCCGGACGCCGTCCACCTCTCTCCCCAGATCCAAGAGCAGATCCGCTGGCGAGGGGCGGCATGTCATCCTCGGCGTCCATCAAGTCGGGTTGCGATTTTTTCTCTTCCTTAACATCCGACAGCACATCCGCCAGCACCTGCACGGAAGGGCGATTCTGGGGACGGTGCTTGAAGCACCACAGCACGAGCTCCCACAGGACGTCGGGCATGGGGATGCCGGTCTTGTCGCATGGGCGTATGGGTGATATGGCAGGGCGGGCTCGCCCTCGTCGGAGAACGCGAAGATGACGCCTGTATCAGAGCCGAGATCTTTGAACGGCACGTCGCCCTCGGACCATATCTCGAAGCTAGTAGTAAATAAAGTGCATCAATATTGGCGCATCGACAAACCTCGCAGCACACACAGCCGAAAGCCCAGATATCGGATTCTGGTGTGCGCTTGAACGCAACCCCTGGCGGAGGGAGAACCAGCTCGGGTGCCATCCAACGTATTGAGCCGCTACGCGTGGACGTCTTCATCGTCACGTCGGAGTCCACGAACGAAGCCAGACCGAAGTCCGTCAACATAGCTCGGCCACGCTTGTCCATGAGAATGTTGCGCTAGAAGATATATGCGATTAGAAAGTTGTGAAACGAGTGGTGACAGTATCGGATTACCCCACACAGATCGCCGTGCACGACGTTCACAGAGTGCAGATATTTTAGTCCTTCGATGATATCGCAGAGCTGTACACTTCGTTTAGTTTCAGTCACAGTGACACAAAGTTGCAACGTACCACGTCGAGTGCGTACATGGAGGACGGCGAGAATTCGGTGATGTATTTCAGGAAGCTGCCCAGGGGCATCCAGGGTGATACCATGGCCCTGGCAGGACTCGGGAACGTCGCCGAGTCAACACCAATGAATTTCACAATGTTTTTATCTGTGCCACAAAATCAACACATTTCTGCCAGGAAATGATGTCAGAACACACGCTGCAGATGATGCCATACCAAGGCCTCCTTCGTAAACTTGGTATGCAAAAGTAAACGGTGCTCGTCGGACTGCTCCTCGAATATCTTGAGGACCTTTAGCGCAACCTCCACCTCTTCCCCGTCAGGATCCTTGTACTTCCCATGGTAGATGTTCGAGAAGCCCCCGTGCTTGATTGGGTGGTCGCTCAGCAGTTTCACGTCGTGGACGGCAAGCTCATCGGGGAGCAGCTGGAGATACGCAGCGAGCCAGTTGAGTAGGCGGTGTGTGCGCAGAGTGAATTGCTTGTGGTCCTTCACAACAACCTTATCAGGCAGACCCCGGTTCAAGGTCTGAGCAGTGTTGAGTGGCGAAATGAGATCGGTTCTGGGGCCACGTACGTAGTGCGTCAAATTCAGGAGGGCGATGGCATGCTCCCGCGGTAGATTCTGGATATCCTTCTTGTACAAATTGTGCTTGACAAGCCGCTGCAGCAGGCCCACGATCTGAGCATTATCCTGCAAGAGCCGTTTGTTGATCCGAGATCGTGATACAACCTTGATTTTGGACAGTAGCTGGGGCGGGTTTTCAACTAGGAATCAGAAGCACGGCAACCGCGAAAACATGCCTCAAGGATCTGTGTGCGGACTTGTGACGCCTTGTAAAGTGCCGAGAATATTGACGACGTCTCGTTAGCGTCCTCGACATCGTCCTCTTGATCCACATCCGCACCGGACAGCGCCAGGTTGGAGAGTTGGCTCCACAATCTGTGGATGCTGTCAGCGTCGAGACCGAGAGAATCCAAGATCATTGCACTTCTCTGCTCTGACCCCTCCCGTGCGATGGATCCCATCAACCAACAACAAGAATATATTCTGGATGACAGGCGTGTCAGAATGTAGCATCGGAATCGAATCCTCACTGCGCACCTTGTAAAATGCAGGCGGGGCAGGGCTTTTCCCGGAGTAAATGATGTTTCCAGATTCCGATACGAAGAGAGTGCAGACGTAGTCCATGATAACCGTATCATCGTCCGATACATGGCGTAGAATCTTGGAGCTACTGATCGCCACGATGCTGACATACTTGTAGAGCTTCTTGAGCTTAACCTCCAGCTTGTCGATTGTGTCGGACACTTCGTCGCCCTGATCGTTATTCCGGATGCCGTGGATGATAAGAGTGATGCGCGGTGGTCCAGGGACGCGCGCACTCTGCAGATCAGATGAGTCGAGATCAGAGCCCCGCGCCTTGTCGAGTTCTTTGTAGATATCGTAGAGATGTCTAGTGATGAGCTTGGCGATGATGCCCTGTTAAAGGCTACGGTTGAGCCCAGTGCAGATTCGGGTGCTTGATCTTACGCTGTTGCTGTCGTAGTACAACCACGGGGAGAGGTCTGGTTTGCCAGCGTGTAACCTGGGGACATGAACTGAGTTATCCCTGATCACGGAAGGCGGGTCGTCTCCCAGCGCCGCCCTGTACTCAGGCAAAGCAGCTGCCAAGCCGCGCGTCAGCGGCCAGAACACAGACCGAGTTTGAGCGACATCCACAACCGCCACGCTGGTGCGCGTGTTTTTGTCCGTCGAGGACGTGAGAAGGCGAGAGACAGCAAGAGCGATGGTCTTGTGGCGCTCCTTTTGGTCACTGCTGATCCACAACGCCTTATGTGTGTCCCACTGCGTAGACAGCTGGGACCAGTGGAGTACGTCCTCGACCAGGTCGGGAGGTATTTCCCACGGGGCGTGCGATGGCGGTGCAGGATCGTCGTCTCCGACACCCATCTCGAGCAGGTCATCGGCATCGTCGTCGTCAGGAAGAGAAATGGGTCCTGTCGACGGACGGCTTAAAATGATGAGTCGAGACCATGGTGTTTTGAAGGGGGTGGTCCCTTTCGGAGTCGGCTTCCTGTTCAGGGTGGTGTCCGCTAACACAAGATAGTCCAGGGCTCGAAGGACTAGGGCGTGTTATTGTCAGAATACTACTTTGGGTTGCATCGGATTGACGGACCAATCATGCCCTTCATATGTTTCCGGAAATCCTCTCGCAGATAGATTTCGGAGAGACAGAGCGCAGTGTTGAAGATGGTATAGACCTGAATCCCGGCGAATTTACTATCGTCGCGGACGATGGAAGAATAGAACGACTCACAATGAGCATGAGCGATTGACGCGAGTCCAGCAGAATGCTATAATGCTGTGCATCAGGCGGACTCGACAATAACAGAGCGGAATACGTACTACACAGCTATCATGGATGCGATGTTGAGAACCTCGAGCGTCTTGGTGACGCACGATTAAGACTTGTACCCAGAGATGGCGTCACGGCGTACCGAGAAGAATATATACAAGTAGGATCGAATACACGTTCTTCACGAAATACGCGCCAGCTACCCAACATACGGCCTGTATCATGCGCATACACAGTATGAGGAGTACTAATCGAGCATGAGCCGCTGGAAAACAGCTTGGAGCAAATACTCACATGTTGCAAGGAAAAGCAAGACGACATCGTTCGTTGCCAGCACGGGGAGCTCCAAAACGAAACTGCTGAGCGCCATCCCGGTCGCGAGCAGGGTTACGCGCGCCCATATCCGGCTGTATTGCTCGAGGAAGTATGAGCGGAATTCCATGGGAGGCCCGAGGAGGAACTCGAGGTTGGTGAATAGAAGAGAGAGAAAAACTTATGAGCGCTGTGCTATGGCTGTGCTGTGACACTGCTGTATCAGTCATGTCTCGTGATACTCGGGTTTGGCGGATGTTGACAGCGAGTTGACAGTAAGCGCCCGAAAAGCGGGGGTGGTACGAGCGAGGCTCACTCATAGATCTCACAAAGATGTGGACAACTTTCTTGGGTGGTCAGAGTCCTGCATGCAAGCCGGGATCTTAGTAATTACTAATCTCTCATACATAGATAAAACATTTGAAACTTTGTGCCTCGCTATGTTGTAGAATCCAAGCCTCCAACATGCCTCATGGAGTCTCGGGACTAAGATGAACGCGGAAAGGCGCTGGATGAGAGAGAGTCTCCATTCACGCATCTGCACATCGGGGTTGATCAACGAGTCGTTGCCGTGACTCGGATCAGCTCGGCCACTCGGCCGAGCTGAGCCGTGACCCGATAAGTGGAGCGAAGATCAAGCCACGGCTTATAACGAGTTGAAAGTTTGAAACGAGGTTGATTACCGACGGCTCAATCATACTTTAGTCTCCAACATCGTTCTGTGCCTGCAGCCCCTTCGGCTGAACGAAGGTGTGTCAAGGATTTCCGCGGAACCTAGATCTTTCTCTTGAGCTGCTACCCTCCACATATCGCATGTCCTTGAAAACAAAGTTGGCAATCTCCAAATGTGCCAGCTCATTTCTCATATACGCTTCTTCCAAGTTGAACTTCGTCACCTCGCGCGGAAATACTTATGTAGGATGGCGGCATTAAGGTGACGAGCGCATGCCACACCTGCACCAGCAACTCGGAAACATTTTCCTGATGCATCCCCCTGTCTTCGCTGCAACATAATTTATTGACATTATCCCGATCCATGGAGAGTCGAGCAGGGAAAGGTTCCCATCATGAAGTCGATAGGCAGGCTGGGCAGCCTGCATTGACCGAGCCTGAGGTAGGCCGAGCTCATCTCGAGAGGCGCATGGATTCAGAGAGCACTAATACCAGAATCCAGATGTCATTTCTCCCAAGCACTCCAATCAACTAGACTTAGATCGTTTCAATAACGACTGTAACAGCCGAGCATGTCTTGCGCCCTTGATTCAGACCGCACTCAAGCTCAAGGAAGGTTTCACGCCACACAAGGTCCGAAAGAGACCTGAGTTTTGAGCTCAGTTATAGTCCATTCAATTAACGAAATTGAAGGATGCCGCACGCCCCATTCGCCGCCATTGAGTGATCCTTTCCTTCACTTTCCGCTCTGAGGAAGAGGTCAGCAACTAGCCTGGAAAGACGGAGGAGGGTGTACGAGCGGAGGCTTGGGTGGGGGGTACGTCGGAGAAGGCGGTATCTTGGGGGGCACCTTGATATCCTTCAGTGAGTGCGGCGCAGGCCTGCCAGGCGAGTCAGGTAAGTGTGCTGCAAATAGGAAGAGCCTGAGGAAGTGCTCATACTCGGAGTAGTAGCACATAGCTTGAATCGAGTTGTGGATGAGAGTAAACGAGCAGTGGGTAGGTTACCGTAGGTAGAGGGGAGCCGCTTTGCTGGTCTCACTCATTGAAAACGGCTGCCTTTTATACATATGTTCATGCACGGGCTGTGCTCCGCGAGGCATCATGGAAGGGCTCTTATAACAACCCTTATCATGCCACTAGTCTTAGCCATGATCCATCCAAGACTGCGGGGCCACCTCGACGTCAGTGCCGCCGCCTCGAATCAAACATGACACCGACCATTTTCGAGCCGCGGTTCTCGCAGAGGAAGAAGAGGCCTAAAATTGAGTGAGCAGTAAATTACTAAATGAGGCACTGAAACCAGATGCGCATCCCTGAATTACCCCGGTCTGATAGTGCTGCGCTGTGGGCTCATTCAATTCCCACGGGGGATCGCCGCAGCGGCGATTTGCCTAAGATAATCAATTTCCCCCACGTCTTTCTAAGATCTTCAAGCTAAAAGTACCCCAGTCTCTAGCGCGCCGCGAGAGGGACACACTCCGCATACTCACGGTAACTCACCGGAGAGGGGCCCGTTTAGCAGTCGATGCTCGAACTTGAATCAAGACACGCTCGCAGGACTGCTTGTGGATCGGCGAAATCCCTGACCAAAACCTATCTCGAAAATCTAGAACACTCCAACGCACGTAGCTCACCTTGTTCCGCCCGTCGACCCATTCTGGCCGGGAGAATAGTACTGAAAAAGACAAAAGCGGACCAACAAGCGTGCAAATATCAGAATTGTGGGGAACACTAAAACAGGCTCTGAAACTGCAGATGCGCACCCCTGAATCTCCCCCGATCTGATAGTGCTGCGTTGTGGGCTCATTTGCAGATAACCGGTGTCCCCAGGACCCCGTTTCTATTCAGGGCCACTAAGGACAGAAATATCTCCACCCCCAGCACGAGAGGGAGATACTCCGCCTTGCGCGGCGGGCGCTCGATTAATATTCAGCAGTTGATCTTCAGTTAACTTGACAGCGAGAACATTCATTTGGGAATCGGCGTCATCATCGAGCTGTCTCGCTTATCTAAAAGCCTTGTAGAAGCCTCTAGCTGACGTGCAGATTATAATGTAGATCCGCACGATGACCGACTGTTGCTGGGGAAATCAATTCGAAATGCAACAGATGCACAACAGATGCACAAATATTAGAGCATCGCCACCATCAATCCCTCTTGTCTCCGCCCACCATCTCGCTCACTGCAACACGCCAGAAGACGCGGTTTTCTGCTGCGCTCGTGCTTCGTTCGATAATACTCCATCCCCTCTGGCATACTGGCAGCATATAACGGCCCTTGTTCCAGAACCTGGCTCGCCACACTAGCGTCCAGAGTCCCCAGACAGAATCCAAGACGTGCTGCTCGACTCTGCATCAGCTCCTCGGGACGATTTGACTCTTTCAATCTAAAGCCTTGATCATCCTCGCATCGACTAGATCTACGTCCCCCGCCTCAGGGCTCAACCTCGATCGCTCGTAGGCCGAATTTCTGTCGGCGAACCGAATGCTGATTGTGGCGGCTCGTGATCAACATCGCAGATCTCAAGTCAGAGCAGTACATGCAATCTGTCTGCCAGTGGGGACCACGGGGCTAGATCTCACGCCTCTCGTTCCCTCTCAGCTCTACCTTCACATCACCTCGTTTATTCCGTGTGTGCTCTCGTCGACGATACACTGACCTTCGTTGTATATCGCCACTGATAAAGCAAGTGACTCCGTCCGACTACATAGTGCTCGCCGAATTCTCCTTTGTCTGTTCGAGAATTGGATGCGGATGCGCACCGTCCCGCCTTGAATTCTCGTCGCATTTTCATTGACCAAGGCAACAGGTCGGATCTGTCGACACAGCAATAATCTGCCTTTTACTACCAATTCGTAGGAGCCTCAGGACACGCTCTTGTTGTAAGATGTATCGCTACTACGCCTCGAGTTGAGAACATTCGTCGGCGCAAGAATTCACCCCGTGAGACGAATTCGAATTCTGAAAATTGCACTCTGCCACTTTGTTGCGCCCGAGACAGACGATTCTCCTGATATCGAAACAAGTCGCCCTGTACACTCGTACATATATGGAACAACATCATTATGAATGAACCGCAGTGACTCATGAGGAATGTTGAACACGACTCCAAACTTAGTACCCAGTTGTTTAGTTATGCGGCTACCTCAATGGAAGATCACACGAAAAATGACGGTCCAAGCGAGATATATTGAGTCAGTTAAGGTTAGGGTTAGCCGCCCAAAAGGTCGAAAAAAAAAGGCCCACCTGGCCGAGTGGCCGTGGTGGAACAGGAAAATATTGAGACGATGCATGAGCCTAAGCCCATACAAACCGCGGGTGCACTCTGTATGGACAGGGTCGCCGTGCTATGGAGGGTTCCCGTGGCCCACAGACCCAGGGAGATGAAGGGGCCTATGCCATCAAGGTAAGTATGAGTTGCACGGAAGAGAAAGCAAAGGATTTATACGATGCCTGCGCGCACGGACCAGGGCGGGTAGCCCATGTTTGCGCAGGTGTCTGAGAGGGGCACGTGCCGGATTTCGAGCTCAACGTTCCACGGTGGAACGTCTTGGGAACGTCCACCACTGAGTTACTTACAACGGAGCGACAATGTGGGAAGCTACTTGGTCCTCGAGTTGGTAAGCATATTACAGTCCAAAATAGAATCTGAGCGAGGTACATGTACAATGGATAAATACTATTACATATGACTAGGGAGAAATTTCAGAGATACGGAGCTGCGGCAGCTGCCTGCTACGACTGATCCAACTTGATTCCGCAGCGGTCGCACTTCTGCTCCGTGTCGATGCTGCAAGCGTCCTCCACATTCAGCGAACATATAAGAAAATACTAAAAACCACACACAAGAGCGCGATGAGGCCGCACGGGAAGCATAAAACAGCCGTGATGATCCCGCACATTCCTGCGAGAGATAATATGAATTTTAAGCGCCTAGATACAAATCGAAGCGCACCGTATTTTGTCGATGGCTGGTGGATGCCCTGCGCACATTGGGCGAACACTGCGCACACACATACCGGTCAAGACGGACATGTTGGAAGGGCAGGAGGGACCTACGTTGTGCGCGGTACATCTCGCCGGCTTGTGCAGGGTTCATCATCTAAAAGAGACATCAGGCTGATATCGGCAGAGGAGGAGGGCAGCGTACCTGGGGTTGCGCGGCGTATCCCTGGGGTAGGGGTTCCTTATAGCCTTGCGGGGGCTGCGGCGGTTGTGGGGCGTATTCATAGGGCTTCTGCGGCTCCTGGGCTTGGTATACCGCCGGAGGGGCAGGGGCTGGTGTGTATGCGGGAGTGGGCGCCTCAGCGTGAGGCTCGAGCTGTGGAGGGGCGGGTGTAGACATGATTGAGGGCACCCGGGGCGATGGGAGGTGATTTTATAGAGATGCGGGGACTTGAACGCGGTGCACGGAGGCGGAGGGAGCGACGGAGCGTTGCGCGGAGTTGCATACTTGAGTCGTTGCGGCGGCGGACGTTCCGAAGGCGGGGCCAGGCGTATCCGAGGAAAACGATATACTGAGGCTCCTTCATGATCCGCAGAGCTTTGACACAGGGAAGGTCGCAGCGGAGCGGAGATTCTTGTTGGGTCAATACGGCGTCTTCATGTTGCCTTGGTCACGGAAACGGCGATGAGAATTCGAGGCGATGCAGTTTGGATCCAGTCCTGGGGGCGATGGCGGATACGGCGCGCAGTGACGACTTGAGATTGAGATGCTTGCTTCGCGGGCAGGTTCAATCGTACATGTGGAGTCGTCCAGCGCAGACCAGAGAACACGGAAGAAACGTAGCAATATTTTTCCAGTTAAACCTTAAGTCTCTAGAGGTGGAGAGCCGTTCCCTAGAGTCAACGAGAGACGAGGAATTAGACACACAACTCACGTTGTGGGTCCGGGGACATAATTGGGTGCACTGATCTGTGTATGCGACCACGTCATCGTCTGCAGAGACCGGAGATCGAAAGCGTACGTTATCCTTTCCAGAACATCATCTACGATTTTGGTAGTATCGTCAACTGGGAACCTGCGAAGTGAATGACAAGTCGCCGCAATGAGCATCCGATTTGCAGGACCAAAACCAGCTTGCGAGAGATCGATAACAATCGCGGGAACCTGGTGTTGGTGCAGGGAGGCTTGGGACGGGGAGTTAAAGGAGCTATAATACAGTAACGAGCCGACTTGGAATCGAGTAGCGCGTCGTGAATTTCTGGTCTCGGACTCTCGGCGCTAGTGTGGCGAGACATCTTGCAGGTTAAGGGCCGCGAGATGAGAGGAGAAAGTCCTCAGGTTGCAGTCGCCATGCATTCTGAAGAGGCTGGAGCGGC
The DNA here is from genome assembly GCA_029282135.1 of Mycena belliarum. Taxonomy (NCBI): domain Eukaryota; kingdom Fungi; phylum Basidiomycota; class Agaricomycetes; order Agaricales; family Mycenaceae; genus Mycena; species Mycena belliarum. The sequence continues at coordinate 62,908 of JARJCN010000128.1, read as the reverse complement.
GGTGCACCAGCAAGAGCAGTCTTGCGGTGAGCGAGGATGGTGGGGGAAGGCAAGAGGGATTGATGGTGGCGGTGCTCTGATATTTGTGCGTTGTTGGTCGCCTGTTGCATTTCGACTCCTCCAACAACAGTCGGTCGGTCATCGTGCGGATCTGCTTGGATTGGCTTCTTCACCTAGAATAGATACTTAAGATACGAGTGGTAGGTGATCTCGCCGATCCACGAATCGCTGTGCGAGCCTAAGTATCTTGATTGAAGATCAACTGCTGAACTATCAACCGACCGCCCGCCGGTGAAGGCGGAGTGTCTCTTTCTCGTGCTGGAGTTTGAGATACTTCTGCCGTTAAAGGCCCTGAGAAATGGGGTCTTGGGGGAAAACGATTATCTTAGCCAAATCACCGCTGATTTCTGTGGCGAACCCCCGTGGGAATCGAGTGAGCCCACAACGCAGCACTATCAGACCGGGGAGATTTAGGGGTGCGCATCTACAGTTTCAGTGGCTCGCTTAATGCTACCTTGACTCTGGGCTTCTTCTTCAAGGCAGCTGGGGCGAGAACACCGGTTCTTGAATAATACAATGGTCGGAATCTTTATTTGGAGGCGGCGTTGACGCCGAGGTGGCCCCGCAGCCCTCAATGATACATGCCTGAAGGGAGTGGCATGATAAGAGTTAGTACAAGAGCCGTTCCATGATGCCTCGCGGAGCACAGCCGTGCACGAACATATAAAAGGCAGCCGTTTTCAGTGAGTGCGACCAGCAAACCGGCTCCTCTCTACCCACTGCTCGTTTACTCTCATCCACAACTCAAGCCAAACTATGAGCTCCTCCTCACAGTAGGAGCACTTCCTCAGGCTCCTCGTAGCTCCAGTACACTTACCGAACTCGCCCAGGCCAGCGCCACACATGGCCAAGGAGATCAAGGTCACAGGGATCAAGATACCGCCTGCTCCAACGGGTCCCCCACCCGAGCCTCCTAAGGTAAACGCTCTTGTGTGTTCCCAAGCCAGTCGCTGACCCCTTCCTCAAGAATTAAAGTGAAAGAAAGGATCAGTCAAGGCGGTGAATTGGGCGGGCGGCAGCCTTCATTTTCGTTGATTGAATGGACTATAATTGAACTTCCGAACTCATTTCGCTTTCGGACCTTGTGTGCTGCGACGTTTTCCTTGAGGTTGAGTGCGGTCTGAACCAGGGGCGCAAGACATGCCTTCAATACATGGCCGTTCCAGGCGTTGTTCAACTCTTGGTGCTCGGAGTTCTTGGGAGAGATGGCGTGTGGTATAATAAGTGCTTAGAATCTCTGAGTCCTTGTACTTTGAGATGATTTGATCCGCACCCTCGGTCAATGTATGCAGACCTTCGACTTGATGATAATGGGAGTGAGTCCGCCCCGGCTCGACTCTCCAGGATGCTCTCATGATCGTCGATGAGTTACGGCGCAACTGGGGGGGAGTGTATGCGCTGTTCACCTTTATTCCTCCATCCTCATCCCACGCGAGGGTACGAAGTTCAACTCCAAGATATCTATGTAGGCAGAGAAAAGAAGTGGAGCGCATCGGTAGATTGACAAGGTTGGTATGGGGGTGTGGCGTATAGAAGGTCACGAGAAAGATCCAGGCTCTGCGGAAATTCGTGGCAGGCACAGCACTGTTGATTCCCCGAGACCCCCGATCAGCCGAAGGGGCTGCGGGGCTTAGAACGGTGTCAGAGACTAAAATATGCTGATTTAAATTATCCATCAACTTGATCAAGTCGTCGATAATCAACCCGGCGGGAACTTGGAAGCGTTCGCAACATATAACGTTCACGTGTCTAGAACAGATGTAACGGCGGGCGCTTTAAAACTAGTACTGTACTTTCCCCTGGTTCATAGCAGGGCAGTGGAGGATTATGCACTGGGCAGGGAGGACCCCTGAGAATCGCCTAAGAGGCTGGTGAATATCCGAATTTGCTGGACACCTACCCCGGACACTAAGAATCCCAAATTCTGGCTGCCACTGGCAGGCCTAGTCATAAATTCGGATGATAGCCCAGGGTCCTCTACCAGCTCCTGGTCCGATTCGGATAAGCACTTGGCCAGTCGCTGACCGGCGAGGTAAGGCTGAGCGGCGAAGACGGCAAGAAGACGGTGTACTAACTCGCAGGGCCGCTAGCAAAGATCAACCAGTCCTGTCGCAGTTTCGTGTTCTTCCACTCTCCGCACTACACCGTAACATATCCAGGAGCTCCAATGCTGTAGCAAAAGTTGAAAATTCAACTCCCGAAGGAAGCATTCAACTTACTTACGGCTGGTGAGGAATATAATTATCTATGAATATAATAGCCCACTCAATGCTGAACATAGGATCATTTAAATATGCAGGGGCGTGATTTCAACCTCAACTTACCGAAGTGCATAACTATTGGCGCTCCAGCGGAAGGCGCAAGGAAATCTTATACTTATAATTGTCCGTGTGAGTGTTCAACGTTCAACGTTCAATCCTTGGACAATAGTGCCAGTTGGAAAGCTTGGGGATCGAATTTCGATCAAAGGGCCCCAAGAAATTGTTTAAAGCTGGACCAGGTGTCCTCTCGGACTCCTGGTTAAGTTTCAAAGAAAGAGGCGGCACGTGCACCAATCAGACACCTGCGCAAACATGGGCTACCCGCCCTGGTCCGTGCGCGCAGGCGTCGTATAAATCCTTTGCTTGCTCTTCCGTGCAACTCATACTTACCTTGATGGCATAGGCCCCTTCATCTCCCTGGGTCTGTGGGCCACGGGAACACTCCATAGCACGGCGACCCTGTCCATACAGAGTGCACCCGCGGTTTGTATGGGCTTAGGCTCATGCATCGTCTCAATATTTTCCTGTTCCACCACGGCCACTCGGCCAGGTGGGCCTTTTTTTTTCGACCTTTTGGGCGGCTAACCCTAACCTTAACTGACTCAATATATCTCGCTTGGACCGTCATTTTTCGTGTGATCTCCCATTAAGGTAGCCGCATAACTAAACAATTGGGTACTAAGTTTTGGAGTCGTGTTCAAGCAACCCATTCCTCATGAGTCACTGTGGTTCATTCATAATGATGTTGTTCCATATATGTACGGGTGTACAGGGCGACTTGGCTCAATATCAGGATATATCGATAATCGTCTGTCTTGGGCGCAACAAAGTGGCGGAGTGCGATGAATGGGTTGACCCCTAGTTGTTCCGACTTGATCTCTCATTTAGCACGCGAATATTTCGCTCGTGCCTACATCTCAGGTCCAGGTCATGACTCAAGTCTGGGATGGGATTTCTGTCAGGATGGGATGGAAAGATTTAACTTCCATGATTGTTCTTTGTGGTTGTTTGGGCGCGGCATTGTTGGGTTTTGGTTGGAGTCCAATGGGAGTACAAGGTCCAGCGGCGAATGTTTCTTCATTGTGACAAGGGATACAGAAAGGAAACTTTTACGAAAAGGCGCTGTCAACACCGGTGTACGCCGGCTTGCGGACGAAGTTGGTGTCCCAAAGCAGCGGGGCCTTTGCGGCCGTAAGCCAGCTGTCCTGCAACGATTCTCAGCCGGCGTCCATCCAACAGCGCGAGCGCTCTCACCTTGTCGCTGACGCCCCAGGTGGTGATCCCCACACAGCGCGAGACTGCGAGACACGCTTTCGCGACGGTCTTGTAGTCGGACGACTGCTGCGCCTGGTCCGCGCTGCTCGTGCTGCTCGCGATGTCGAGCTCGGTAATCGCGACGTCAAGGCCCGTGTTCGCGAGCGTCTGCAGGTTCCCGGCGATGGTGCCAGCGTTGCCGATCGAGATGTGCGTCTGCGTGCCGATGCCGTCAATGGGCACTCCGCGCGCCTTGAGGCGGCCCACGAGCGCTACCATCCCGCTGGTCTTGCTTCCGGGCCTGTCGAGGTCTGCGATGACATGCGTTTGAGATTGGCGGTTGTAGTATACAATGAGAGCACGTACTGAAGTCGTTAATGTAGAGTTTCGCAGCGGGGTCCGCAGCGCGCGCTAAAGAAGTTCAACAGACATGAGGACCTGGGCGTCATTGGAGGAAGACTGCGTACCCGCTTTGAACGCGATGTCGATGAAGCTTTCCCCGAGCAAGCGGAAGAAGACGCTGGAGCGGAGCGACCCGTCTTCGTTCAAGCACTCGTTCACGACGTCCCAACTGCAAGCACGTTATTCCGAAGGTATCCGAGAGATAAACGTGGTCGTACGCATAGATTTTGCCCTTGTACCGCGACACAAGCGTTGTGACGTGGTTCTGGATGACCGTAGTGAGGGTGGCGGCAGAGGTGATCGAAGACACCCAGGAGGGGAGCTGGTTGTGCCAAACTACGCGCCGATGAGCGATGAGAGTAAATTGTAGGCTGGCTTCGCCCTACCCAAGGTGTGGCCGCGCACAAGACGGCCGTGAGCCTGCGCAAAAGCGACAAGCGCATCGGAATTGGTGAACGTGAAAGCCCCGCGCGAAGCTAGCATCAAGATGGATCAACAGCACCGCCGGACAGCAATACCACCTCACGTACGCTCAGTCGCGTCCCATTTCATACTGCTCGTTTGTCAACACGTAGCGCGTGGAGGATGACGGAGAAACTTGCCTGTTTTCGGGCGTGTACGCGCCGAAGTCGGACGTCAAGATGGTCGCGTCGATGGCGGTGTTAATGGTGCCCGGGTCGGCCGCAGAGCCAAAGTACTTCTTCCCTTTCGCCTTGATTTTGGCGTCCAAGAGTCCTAGCACCAGGTTAGGCGCGAGCAGCAACGTGGTGAACAAAGTGGTCTTCATGGTTGGAACTGGAGACTGAAAAGCCAGAAGGTGGACCTTTATATACACGACAACGGATAATCCGCACGACGGTTACTCCGCAACCGCAAGGTGCAATTACTCCGGCAGTGGGCCAAGCGGTAAGAAGCAACATGTTGCAATCCTCAAGGTGCGTAGGTAAGCTGCAACGAGAGACCCCGTGCGCAAACTAGATGCAGAGGCGGGCCGCGACGGCAAACTTCGTATACCTTATTCGCTCGCGTGGGCACCGGTAAAGGTACGCCATGATCATGTCCACCATCGGGTATTCCTTGAGAGCCTCGACCGAGATCCAGTCTGGTCCACTGGTGGGCTTTCGTTTACGAATCAGTCCAAAAAAATGCCCGAGCAAAAGCCGAATGGCAGGTGGACACTTACTCTTGGCTTTGCGCAGGAGCCAGCGCGGGCCGGAGAGAGTAGATGTTCACAAGAGAATGTAGCACACCGGGTCGACGAGTTGGGAAGCAAAAGGGAAGTCTGAAGAGCAGGGCCACTGAGTCAGCTTTGATCCGATCAAGATCAACGTGACTCGACGCGTTGCACGGAAACAAACAAGCACGGGTACATAAACTCGAGTTGGGTCATATCTTTGTTATCGTTATCAGGTATCATGATTATGATAATAAGTTGGGAGTTAAGCGGCAGCTCTCATCAGATCTCATGGGTTCTTTCTTCAAAGGGAGTTGAGCCTGTACATGTGCCACACTGCCACTGGACCCCACTTTCTTTTTCAAACCTTTCACCTGTCACAGCTTATGTCTAGTCTCTCTTGACAAACTCCCTCGCTCGTTCCTCGTTCTGGAGCTTAAGTCCTAACTTCTCTGCTTAATCAAAAGGATTACCCCAGCAAGGGGGCTCATTCTCCCCTCTTATTCAGAGACTGGGTTTTAGGCTAGGGTCCCTCGAAATTAAGCTGAGCCTACGACGGGTGTGTGTGAACATTGAGCCAAAACTTGACATAGACCGGGATGCATGTATGTGAAACGTGCCGTTCGTGCTGAATGAAAAAAAGATACAGTAGTTTCAGAGCAAGAAATACACGCGACGAAGAGGGGGTCAATACAATATCTGGGCCGGTCCTCTGCACGTAGTCAAGAACCTGGGTCTGGGGAAAGTAAGGGCTTACTGACCTCTTCTTCGCACCCTAGATAGTTGATACATGGGTTTGATCAAAAACCTTAACGCACTGTAGAAAAAGCCAAGGGCGCACATTCTCTTCCCACTCGATTTGGGCCTTGAGCTCCGTGAGGCCGAAAGAGAGAACCACGCTGAAATCGAGCTCGTAGACGTCGGAGCCGGCGACTCCTGTCCGCCGCTTGGGAAACTTCACCAAGCGTGAAGTGTTAGCCTCGATTTTGCAGATCACGTCGTAGTGCTCTACGCCGCTCAGCTGGAGGATTTGATAACATTGGAAAGGACAGTACCTGGATCAACATCCAGCCACCGAGGGTCGGTATGTCCTCGGTACCTATACAGATCAACAGAAATATAATCGACAGCCGCCCGATTCTTGGTTCGTTGCTGGTATGTGTGTTCAAATTCCGTGTCCTCGGTGACCTGTACCCCCTACAGTGTACAATGCTCGGCAAAATTGTCTGGCATCTCGAAGGGAACGCACCTTCTGCAATATCGTACTGAAGCTACCAGGTACGAGGAGGTCACCCTTGACACCTCTATAGATGTTAGCCTGTCGCGTCTGGTGCTCCCTATTTTCGGGCATGTATACGACCGAGCAAGACAATCCGTACGTCGCCCTTGCGACACGCACAGAGACGTGGTGGTCAATATGGAACGACACCGCGCCATCCGCAACCGCTTTGTTTCTGTTGTTGTATCAGGTCCTCGGCTCAAGGCAGAAGCAACAGCACGCTCACACATGTGTGTCCGGTCGTACGAGATCTAGACGCAACGACGCGAGGCGCGACGTGAGCTCGGAAAATAGCCAGTCGTTCGCTGCGAATCCACCAACTAAGAAAACGGACTGGAAGCGGTCAAGGGATGTATGTACTGAATTGAGGCAGAAGTTGGAAGACCTACAGAGACTTTGATTGGCAGGGCACAGACACACTGATTCCTCACAGCGGCGACGACCGCAGCAATCGATGGCTCGAAAAATTGTTTAGCGTCTGCTCTGTGGTGAATGTTGGCGGGTGCTGGCGCCTATACATTGGAACACGTACGCAGGGATTTTGAGCTTCCCTTTGTTGATGCTCAATCTTGCGTCGTTGTCGCTTTGACGGCCAAATAAGACGGACACATCTCCTCCTGCGAAAGTCAATTTGCCCGACGCATCGAAGCTGTTGGCGATAATCCCGACATCATCCGCGAATTTCCGGGAGTGCCCGAGGCGAGCTTCAAATCGATCAGCGAGTACCCAACGAGCCGCTGGGATGTTGAGCTGACCTTGGAAGTACTCGCGGGCACGTTCTTTGACATAAATTGAGCCATGGAAGAGACCTAACCGAATGAATCAGCAGTCTATTTCGCTCGCGGCTAGTTCTCACATTGCGGAGGAGCGATCTCTTCGTACACCGGACGGCTGTTCTTCTTCACCATGTGGTACGTGCTGAGGTCGATTGTACCACCCCCAGCATCAACGACTACCAGTCCGTGGCCTTGCTGCCGTCACAAAATCAGCACAACATCTGGGAACACGTAAAGCAGACCCACGGCGACAGCGTCCGCAGCCAGCCCATTCTGGATGCAAAAATGCAGGCTCGCCTCGCCTTCTGTCACGAAGCGCAGCCGCTCGCGTCCCTTCTCGGAGCCGGGGATGAGCCCAGCAACCACCGCGGCGTCGCGCATCTGACTCTGCTGGCGTCCCTCCCAGCCGTTCGGATGCGCCATGACGAATTGGACGTCGTGCTCCAGTATACGCCAGAGCGCCTCCCCGCGGGGATGTGATTCCGTGATGAACGTCTTTGTGCACTGGAAGAGATAGCGTAGGAAGTCGGCGAGCACCTTTGTCGCGGTCTGCCGGCGGGGCAACGGATTGAGCACGGGGCCATCCCGCGCATCCGGTGGGAGAAAGTGCAATTTAAACCTGTGCGCTGAGGTGTGAAAAGGCGGTTATTGACGATCGGCATGCAGCGGTGACACACCACTCAGCGAGCTCCCATCCTTCATCCTCCGCTTGCTCCGAGAGTTTCCCGATCTCCGCGCCTTCCGCGCGCACGATGCCCTGCTTATCATAGAAAATGGCCGTTGGGACCTTTGATGCGCCCACGACGTGCTCTTGCCCCGGGAACCTGATATAACGACATCTGCCGGGACCGCAGGGATGCTCGAAAAGCGAAACATACCGAGCTACCGACTTGATGACGGGAACCTGACCTGGCTCCAGGATGCTATCGTGATAGTGTGAATCGATTATGGCGCAGATGGGAGTGTAGGCGCTCTTCACCTGTAAGACACCCCGCTGAACGTAGTTCCAACGTCGAATCCGATCACCAAGGTACGAGCTCCAGTGTGCACCTTGCGAGCGGTCATGGTGGAAGAGCGAAGACAGCGAGTAGACGCTGGGAACGGTCATGGTGGGCGTCAATCGAAGGTCCACGCCACCGAGGAACGCGGGTCTAAGCTCGTTCAGCAGATTAAATTACACAACGTCGAAAGAGAATACTGCATTCACCGTCGCATTGAAAGGAACAGAACTGAATGTTTTGATTCTGAGCCTTTATCTGAGCCGATAATGAATCAGAGGGCTTGCGTTGGTTTTCAATCCTGGTAGTTCGGACCGGGTGTCTACTGCAGAAAGGAAGCGGGATGACGGAGGGATCACCACGTGCTGCGCAACGTGAGAGACGTCGCCGCCGGGTGTACATGTCCCCGAAGCTTGTGAATAGCTTCTGCCGTACCAATCAGAGCTGAATCCACCCAAAGTTTTCTATGCTCGAGGACGGAGATACAGTCGAATAAAAGAGCCGTCGACCGGGGGTTTCGATTGGAACGGACGGTGGTTCGTGATATGAGGGGCTTTTGAGGTTCTAGATTCCAGAAGAGCAAGCCAGCTAAAGTTTGCGCACACTGAGGCGACTATAGGGAAATCAAGTTCTTCCCAAGATCCTCAGAAGATGGTGGAGGAAGTTCTCGGGCAGTTCGATGGAGAATCAGGTAGTCCAACAGTGACCTTGCTGTGGCACCCAGCAAGAAATTCCCTAGGCCTTTGAGGAAAGCAAGACGAGAATCGAGGTGTGTGTACGAAAGCAAGGCATATTGTCACGCGGAATTGACGTGGCATGTCGCGGGCCGTACGGCCCGCCAAAGCCTCTCTGTCCTTGACCATCACCATGCATATGGCCCACTGCGGGCGGAACCCTCCCGCCAGCGGACTTCGTCCTTCTTGCTTTCACCTGCACCCATGGCTCTATTCTTTGGTCGACGAAAATACAAGACTCAGCCCTCGCAGTTCAGTGCAAAGCCGCCAAAGCGGCGGAGCAATCACATTCCGACACTACCAAGTGCCATCCTGTTAGCCTGCCTCTGTCCAAGATTATTCCGGAGCAGAAATGTTCTCCAAGTTCTCCGGCGACCCGAGATGGCATTGAATGACGGTCCTTTCTCCAATAAACTTATTGGTATCGATCAGAGGAACCTCATTCTCCAACATAATCGAAGTTACACGTGTAATTATACAAGCTATAGGACACAAGGAACGCGCCCAAGAAACCGGATTTGGATACTGAATAGTCTCGCTGCGCATATTCCGCTGGAATCGATTCTCTTTTTACAACTCCAGATCATCAGTGCCTCCGCCGAGTTTCTCCATGTCGCTTCTCTCCTTGGGTCCTCGAGTGCTTGTGGGGCTTCGTATGCATTCAGTGAGCCCTCCGATGACTCCTCGAATACTTAGACGCACCGCGTGCACGACGTTTAGATTGACCTTCGGGGGCGGCGGCGGCCCATTCATGGGTACATGACTCATTTGGGGAGCGGGACCCGTCAATAGCGCCGGGCCTGGGGGCACCCAAACCATTGGAGGCTGGGGAGGCTGCATTGGCATCCCTCGCATCGGCTGCGGTCCCGGTTTAATGCCTTGCTGCGGCTGGGGGACCCAAATCGGCGGCGGCTCACGCCGCCCGCCGTGCCGATGGGGCTTATGACTGCGGGTGTGGTCGTGGCTGTGGTCCTGGTCAACGTGGAGGGGGTTGTGGGGCCGAGACGATGTGCTCGGCGCCGTCGCGGACGAAAACGGCGAGCGGAACTCGGGTGCGTGGTGTCCCGTGTCGTGCAACCAATGCTCGACGCGGCGCTGCTGGGCGGGGCCGTTCCCGGGCGCACGGGAGCGCGACGACGCGATGCTGGTGGTCGTTTGTCCTGTTATCGTGTCGTTATCGTCGTCGCTTGAGGCTTCCCTCATCGAGCCTCCCCAAGTAGCGCGAGTGGACCTCATTGATGAGCGGAGCGGGCGGTCATGGAATCTGTGGGGAGCGGCTGTCGGCGGGTGGGGTGGCGCATAGAGCGGCGGGGGATATTGTTGCATGGCGGTAGAAGACAAGAGGTGTGTGAAGACACTGACAGTGAGACATGCGCCTCGTGTTGGAGGCAGATAGACGGTGGAAAATATAGGCGCCGCGCTAACCTTGGTCCGGAAGCTGTGAACCGACCTTCTGGAACATGTCGAGGCGGTACGCGTCCACCCAGTGTATTTCACCCTTCAACAACTTTGGAACTCATCCGAGATATCAATGGTCAGCACAATGTGCTCCATAGCGTCCCCGAGAGATAATCGATGATCGAACAATATCGAGTCACACAGCGACCGCATAGGCGCTTATGTGGTGGACATCGCACGCTGAAGCCTGATAGTGGCGCCCACAAGACGTCAATCATAAGCCTTCTTGGCAGATGGAAGTTTACTTCCAAGTACAAAACATCGGCCTTTCCTATTTCAACGAACTGAGACCCAATCGCGGAAGAAATTACTAATTAACGCGACAGCGCACGTGATCGTGTTGGCGGCAGAGTTGCGCGCAAAGACATGTTTAGGCTATGCACCGGGCCAGGGGAGAGTGCAATCCTACTACCGGTCTTCCATATCTCTGACAAGTTACGTGATAGAGATCTCACTCATTTCTTGACTTTGAACTTGAAGACTGGAAATTTCCCAACAGTGGTCAAAGAAGGGTTTACGATGTCACCCTCAGTCAGCTAAGTTTGCTAAGAACTGGATCAAGCCATGAGAAAGGTAAGCTATGGAATAACACTTCGAACAATGAATTCGTCCGATGGATGCGGCTACGAGATCGAGTCATCGAAGGAGTCATATAGTGTCGCACTGACTCCGAGAGCAATCAATTCTGGCGAGCCCCATAATTTCGGAAGCTGAACGACGATCTCAGGCTGGGCAAAAGGCTGTTACCGTTATATCTTGTTGAACGCCTCGCCGACAAAAAGTCCGTCCTCTGACATGCATGTTAATTTAAAATTTCTCTGAATCCAGAAGTTGAATCGCATTTTAGTCGATTAACTTGTGAGATCTTGAGACCTGGTCCAGACCATATGGCGATGAGCTGAGTCTACCATCAAATTGGCTGCCTGAACCCAGTTTTCTCTCTAATCTAGATTAAATTACATAAACTCGATGTATCAATTGCTACCCGATATACTTAGCTACGGGGCTAACTAGTAAGACACAGAAACTGAGGGCCCGCTGGAATTCTGTGCTTTGACTTCAATCCAGTTGGCCGTGGAAATCATATGATTGCCACTTACTAGTTGTTAAATCACGGTAGTATCATTTCAATCTTGTTCCCTTTCCTTTCTTCGGCCTTCGGCCCGACTTCTACTTTCGGTCTCAGTCACAGACGTCACACTCAGCGCTAAGTTTCCTTACGCGTTCGCTGAGGGTGCGTCCTTGCAGTCCTTACTCCTTACTTACAGTACCTCAGATCTCTCTGTCTTTTAGGTACTCAATATAGCGCTCGTTTCCTTACGCGTTCGCTGAGGATCTCTCTGTCTTTTAATATGATTGCTACTTACTAGTAACTAGATAATTTCTGATTATTCCCAAGGGGTTCCGAAAAACTGAAAATCTCAACATACCTTCCATTTTTTTTTTCAAAGGCTTGAGGGACCCCCCCCCCCCCCCCACGTAAGCGATTGGTAAGCATCACGTGCGATCCTTTTTGGGATTTGAGTCTTCAGCGGCCACGGTTGGCTACCAAAGCTCAAACAGACTGTAACTACATCATCCACCTTCAACTTCAAACAGCCCTGGGCCTCAGACTTACTTCTCTACCAGGTTCTGGTCTACTGCCATAGTGGACATGTGACCTATGTGATGGAACACGGTTCAATTCTCACAAGCAGCACTTTTTTGGAGGAAATCACAAAATAGTGTATTTCCATGTTTTGAGTCTTGTTTGAGTCCTCTAGAACCTTATTGCATTCCCCCAATTGATTTCTATACCTTCTGGGAGTTGAGATTGGTCAACTTTCCATACATATTTTCTCACTTTTTTTCTCAATGTGTTTTTTGTGCATTTCAAAGCGATAGGACCAACTTTGTAAAAATGTAAGATTTTTTTTTTCGGGGCCGGGGGGACCCCCCCCCCTCCCCCTATATAAGGAAATATCTTATCTTCGAACCCCCTTGATTATTCCCTTACCGCCATGTGACAGCTGTGTGACAGCATGCGTGACAAAGGCGACGTGCTCCTGACTTTGTCCAGGTCCTAACCATTGCCAACAACTAACCAAGTCACCTCTCTGACCCCTCGTTCTACCTGTCCAGCGCCTGAAACATTCAGGATGAAACCCTCCACACATATCGGTATCTCAATTTGTGGACACCACATCGACTTCCGTGAGACTCCCGCGCAGCCTTGCGCACGGCCCCGAGTGTGAGTCGATCTTTCTCGGGTCCGTCTATGGGCTGATCGCAGTGGTATAAAGGTCAACGGAGCAGGCATCGGAGAGCACTCTCGAGTACCTACACCTGAGAAATTGCCAGCAATGGTGTAAGTGTATTCATTCCTCACTTGCGCATATGGTCTCACATTCCCTGCAGGAAATTCACCGTTGACGAGATCCATGCGCTCATGCAGAACCCGAACCAAATCCGCAACATAAGCGTTATCGCCCATGGTATCGTCGATTCAGTGTCAGGAAGACTCGTCGCTGACCCCGCACAGTCGATCACGGCAAATCTACCCTCACCGACGCTCTTATCTCCAAGGCTGGGATCATCTCGTCCGACCGTTCCGGCATCGCACGATATATGGACACGCGGCCTGACGAAAAAGAGCGCGGCATCACCATCAAGTCCACCGCTATTTCAATGTGCGCTATATATCCTACGGCGTTTGAGCGGAAATTGATACGGATTCAATGCAGGTACTTCAAACTCCCCGATGAGGACCTCAAGATGATCAAGCAAAAAACGGACTCGTCCGAGTTCCTTATCAATCTAATAGATGTCTGTCCCGACCTGCGTGCTGCATTCCATACCTGATAGGCTTTCCGCCAGAGCCCCGGCCACGTAGACTTCTCCTCTGAAGTCACCGCTGCCCTCCGGGTCACCGACGGTGCCCTCGTTGTCGTCGACACCATAGACGGCGTCTGCGTCCAGACCGAGACTGTCCTTCGCCAGGCGCTCGGCGAGCGCATAAAGCCCGTCGTGATCATCAACAAGGTCGACCGTGCGCTCCTGGAGCTGCAGATCACCAAGGAGGACCTCTACCAGTCCTTCGCGCGCACGATCGAGAACGTCAACGTCATCATCGCGACGTACCATGACCCCGTGCTCGGTGACGTGCAGGTGTCCCCCGACCAGGGCACCGTCGCGTTCGGTGCAGGGCTCCACGGCTGGGGCTTCACACTCCGGCAGTTTGCTGCGCGGTACGCACGCAAGTTCGGCGTCGACCAGGGCAAGATGATGGCCCGCTTGTGGGGCGACAACTTCTTCAATCCTGCGACGAAGAAATGGACGACGAAGGCCACCGACGCCGACGGCAACCCGCTCGAGCGGTCCTTCAACATGTTCGTCCTCGATCCCATCTACAAGATCTTCGATGCCGTCATGGGCTCCAAGAAGGACGGTATCGGCCCACTACTGGAGAGGCTCGAGATTGCGCTCGAGCAGGCGGAGCGCGGTCTGGAGGGGAAGAAGCTCTTAAAGGCGGTGATGCAGAAGTTCCTCCCTGCGGGTGACGCCCTTCTCGACATGATAGTCATTCACCTCCCCTCTGCTGCTGCGGCCCAGCACTACCGCGTTGAGACCCTCTACGAAGGTCCCATGGACGACGAGTCCGCCGTCGGCATCCGCGCTTGCGACCCAGCGGGCCCGCTCGTGCTCTACGTCTGCAAGATGGTGCCCTCCGACACGGGGCGCTTCTATGCGTTCGGGCGCGTTTTTTCCGGGACCGTGCGCGCCGGGCAGAGCGTGCGCATCCAGGGCCCAAGCTACGTGCCAGGCGCGAAGCACGACCTGTTCGTCACCTCCATCCAGCGCACTGTCCTCATGATGGGCCGCACGATCGAGGCGCTTGCAGATTGCCCCGCTGGGAACATCGTGGGCCTCGTCGGCGTCGACCAGTTCCTGCTGAAGAGCGGGACGCTCACGACGTCTCTGACGGCGCACAACATGCGCGTGATGAAGTTCTCCGTCGCGCCCGTCGTGCAGGTCGCGGTCGAGGTCAAGGCGCCAGCGGATCTCCCGAAGCTCGTCGAGGGGCTGACCCGTCTCTCCAAGTCCGATCCATGTCTGCAGATATCGACCTCGGAGTCGGGCGAACACCTCGTCAGCGCGGCGGGCGAGCTGCACCTCGAGGTCGTCTTAAAGGCAAGTTCCCTTCTCTCTAAGTCATATACGCTCGCTCAACGCATGCGCAGGACCTGGAAGAATTCGCGGGCGTGCCGCTTAAGATCTCCCAGCCCGTCGTGCCGTACCGCGAGACCGTCACCGCCGACTCGTCCATCGTAGCGCTCGCCAAGTCGTCCAACAAGCACAACCGCCTCTACCTCAAGGCCTCGCCCCTCGGGGACGAGCTCACCACGGCCATCGAGAGCGGCAAGATTGGTCCACGAGACGACTTCAAGCTCCGCGCCCGCACGCTCGCGGACGAGTACGGCTGGGCCGTCGCCGACGCGCGCAAGATCTGGGCGTTCGGGCCCGACGCGAACGGCGCGAACGTGCTCGCGGACGTGACGAAGGGCGTGCAGTTCCTGCACGAGATCAAGGACTCGTGCGTCGCCGGGTTCGAGTGGGCGACGAAGGCGGGCGTCGTGGCGGAGGAGCCCATGCGCGGCGTGAGATTGAATGTTGTGGATGTCACGGTGCGTGCCGATGTGCGCTTTCCTCGATCGGGGACTCATGGGGCGTGATAGCTGCACGGCGACTCCATCCACCGGGGCGGTGGGCAGATCATCCCTGCCGTGCGACGCGCCGTCTACGCCGCGTCGCTGCTCGCGAAGCCGACGCTACAAGAGCCCGTCTTCCAAGGTATGCCGCCCCCGCACTGCTCCGCCTCATGCTGATAGCCCCGCAGTGGAGATTCAATGCCCAAGCAGCGCCATTGGCGGCGTCTACAGCTGTCTGAGCACGCGGCGCGGGCAGGTGTTCAGCGAGGAGCAGCGCGTTGGGACGCCCATGTTCACCATCAAAGCGTATCTCCCCGTCAGCGAGTCATTCGGGCTCAGCGGCGCCCTGCGCCAGGCGACGGGCGGGCAGGCCTTCCCGCAGAGCGTGTTCGACCACTGGGCCTCTATTTCAGGCTGTGGGCACATCTACGACTCGTTCATGCACATCTTTTTCTGACTTGTACTGGAATAGCGCCGCTGGAGAAGGGCAGCAAGCTCGAGGGCATCGTCACCAAGATAAGGACGCGCAAGGGGCTCAGCGTGCGTGATTTCTCGCTCTCATATCCCGCGGTGTAGCTCATGCAATACCGTGTCTGTCTAGCCGTCCATACCTCCGTTAGAGACTTATTATGACAAGCTCTAGATATCGGGGGTAGTGTATACATACATCGTGTATCCGTTGCATGAGGAATCATGATCTATAACGGCGATTTGCGTACACTCGAGGGAGTCGGGGCTACGTCAGTTTCCCTGCAGATATAGTCGACCTTGCGCCCAAAGCAGAGCAATGCGTAGAGTCGTGGAACTGGCGTATCATAGCGGCCTGCCACGTGCACCAGATCGGATCCTCGTCTGACCTGGGCGCATCGTCTCGAGCGACATCCAGTCGCGCCCCAGGACATGTGCCAACCACTTGTTCAGCTCGAAACCGAGGCGACCGAGCGCGGGCTGGGGAGGCGCATCAGCGAGCGCGAGAAAGGAGAACAGCGGGGGACGCACAACATCGCGACAAACGCGGCGCTCTCGCTCATGTCCGCGATCTTGACGAGCGCACGCCGGCAGGGCCTGCAGGAGGACAGCGGTGGGGTGCCCTTGTCCGCGATGGAGACGGTGGGCGGGGAAGCCGGGGTCGCGGAGCTTAATGCCGATTTCGCTGCTGAAGAAGCTAGGGGGGCGTCAGCGCATGTGTGGGGGAAGGAGATGAGCTAGCGCACCACGGAGGCCGTGCTGTTCTGACTAGACACACAGCTGCGCGACCTCCGCATGACCATCCCTCGCCACGATGATCCTGTTCTGCGTTTTCTGCGCTGCGCTCGCCGGCGATGCATACCGCATGCGACACAAATGAAGAGTCGATGCTCGATGTTCTGCGGCGCTTCCCGGCAGTGCAGCCAGAGGGGGCGGGCGTGACCCAGAGGGAAGAAGGCGGCGTCGGCCGAGGACTGCATTGTGGGCTCATGGGGAGTGTGAACAGGAGCAGTAACTACCAGAGCCTTGGATTGACCGCTGCGATATGGTGGATTTCGCATGTTCCGGACGAGTTCCCTGCACGGTTCCCATCCAAGCCCAAACAACGAGTCATGCTGGAACGACTAGTGGTTGGGTACAGCTGCCAGGCTCTTTTGAGCTCTATGGAGCGCTCTAGCACTGAGCATGCTCCAGAACACGATGGCCTGGCAGCCCTGCCAATTTACGAGAGAAAAGAGTCAGCCTTTTAATCGAGACGGAGCATCACTGCGGTATTCTCTCCAAGCAACGAAGGAATCGAGCCAGCTAGATTTGTATCTGCCACACATGGACGTGAGCGTTGAGAGTAGTGTACGGTGGCTGTGTAGTGGCGGTACATGTGGTGTGTGTTCTTCAGCCCTCCGAAATGGCGACGACGACAATTCCCGAGCTCGCACTCGGCGCTGCTTGGTGTCCTCTGTTCACCTGTCCAGTTCCTTGAAGATGACACACTAGCCCGCGACGTGGAGCCGATCGACCTTCCATAGCCATTTTCTTTCCAACAAGTGTCCTCTGGCAGTGGAGTCTGCGCAAAGTCTGCGCGGCAACTGAGAACCTCGGATACGAACGAACGCGTGCGACCTGGTACCTGATATGGGATTGAGAAGACGCTACCTGCTCCTGCTCTTCTCAGTTTGACTCGGATAGAATGCCAGTAAGTACAGCTGCATATGAAACTGCTCTTGCTTACCATCTGCCTTCCAGGGCTTCAGCAATCAGGATCGCATGTCGTAGGGCAGTCCTGGAAGTCGTGGTACCATCCCTGGTGAGTGGAACGCGACACATCCGACTCATGCTTTACATTTGACGCCGCACCGTAGACCCAAGGTCTCGCTCGGAACCCAATTCCTGCCTATGTCCACCAAAGCGTGCAGCTTTGCTTCAACTCTCGGGCCTGCTCACATAGCCCACAAGAGCACGGAACCTGCCTATAACGACCCGCTTTTCTGCTTTCCTCGACGTCGCGAATGCGCATATATTCTACGGATGGCAGAAGATCGCATCATATCTGCACCTACCAGGTCATGGTGCTCGCGAGCCCACTCGAAGCACTGTCATTCTCGGTATGCAATCGACTGCTCATCTGACTATGCTCTCCAACTGAAGCATCCCCAGATCCCCGCTAGCTCTTTGCCTCACTAAAAATCGCCGCATTATCATTCGTACGAGGAATTCAGAGTGCCTGCGGCCTCAAATATCGGTGCGACACACGCGCTTCTCTATCTAGGCAACTTGTCCTGACAATGTTCAGCGGCCCATCCGACGACAAGACACGGAGCTGTCGTTGGGATCCTCCCGCGCGTCTCGCTCACACGGTTTCCGACGTCGTTCTCTTAGAAGGCTCCCTAGACGCTCATGAGGTCGAAACGCGACTTCTCGCCACGGACCGCCCTCGAGGTATGGATCGTCCCGCCGTGTGTGTTATCCACTCGCTGACACGTCACCAAGCGAGCTACGAGCTGTGTCCCGGTGAACCCGCATCGGCAGGATGCTCCTGTGAAGTGCGCCCTGGTCATCGCATCCCTCTCAAGAGCTCGCCTACAAAAGCAGTCTACCTCCCACATCACGCCACTCGGACACATCCACCTTTCGCATGCGACCAGTCCGCTTAACCTCATGAAGATGAACGACAGCACGACGCATGCACGGCCGCAGTACCCCCTCCTCGCTGCTCCACCCCGCAGGGGCCTCCCCCCAATCATGCTAAGGCTACATGCACTCCTCCTCGCCTTCACGATCTGCTCCTTTCCTCACTCCTTGCTACCCTGGAGGAGACGTCTGGTCCCTAGCCTATCTGCGGTCTACCACCTTTCCGTCACCTAACCCGCCTTCCCCTGGGACTCGACCCCGGGCCACCACCATGCGGCCGAGACACACAAGGCCGGCTCTTTCCCGACGGACACTCTTTCAGTCCCGCATCCTCGTCACGGCACTCTACACCGAGCTGCACGTCACCTCGGCGCGGACCTTCTAGTAGCGCAAGCAGCTTCGTCGCTGGCCACGACATGGCGGGCAGCGAATGGGCGCGCGCATACAGCAAATGAGCACCATTCTTACGAGCGTCGCTACCGCTCTGTAGGGCGTATCTCCCCGCTACGCACGTCCCCTACATCGTTTGCGGCGGAGGAGCGAGAAGAGAAGAGGAGACGCACGGGGACAGGTCGAGGTCGAAGGGAGGCGGAGTAGCAGGCGACCGTCTACCCCCCGCGCTCGTCCCTCGGCACCTGTGGCAGTCCATCACCGACCACCCCCCTGCTTCCCTCCCGCGTCATTGCTGTATTCCCAATGCACATGCCATTGATGGAGTCCCGCGTTGAGGCACGCTATCTCTGTCTGGGTATAGCCCACCTGCTCATACGCTGCCTGTTTTAGACACGCCGGAGCCCCGACTGGTACGCTATGCGGAGTATAAGACCTCACCATCCCCCACGACGGCGAGCCGCGACTCCGCAGACCGTCCTCCCGCGCCCTGCCCTGGTCGCTGCCCGTCATCCGATGAAGCTCGAGGGTGTGCTCTTTGCCCTCGCTGGCTCTCGCGTCGACATCTCCGTACGGTACCCTCGAGACGTCCTGCATGCACGCCGCGATAGCCAGTATACCCAGAGGAGGAGGAACGTCGACAGCAGACCATCAGCGACCCAAGACACCTGAACGAAGGAACTTGAGGCGAGATAGCAAGAGGAGGTCCTTCGGCTACCGCCTCGCTATCGCGCGGCGCCCGCTCTTGGAGCGGGAGCGGGCGTATAACTGCAGCAGCCCGAGGCCTCGTTGCCCCCGAGCGACCTCGCAGAGCGACTACAGCACAGACATTCGCCAATCGTGACCAGACCGTTTTCCGGTACGGGTCGCACCCCCTGCCTCCGCCCCCCTCACCCTCAACATCTCCTCCCTGCTCCGCCGTTCGTGATGACTCCCCAAGCCCCGGCTTCGCGTCTCCGCGCGTCTGCACCGGTGTCCCTCGCGCGAGTGGCGAGCAGGACCTCCACAGCGTGGCTTCGTGCCAGTCTGCCTGTCGTGTCGTCGGCCCGAGTAGTACCGCCCCGCCCGGATCCACAGTGTCCTCGCGAGTCGCCCGTACGGCGCGGGGCGAATCCCTTCGCCCTTCCTTCCTGGACTCGTCCACGCGAACCTCTGATCACCTGCGATCCGATCGATGCTCCTCGAGATTGTATTGCTCGCTGGTGGTCACGGTCCCGCCCGTCGTGCCCGAGTCGGCGCACATTCTCCGCGTGCTGGTGCTCGTCAGCTCTAAGCTCTTCTGCTCCTCCGCCCGGCGCCATCCTCGCTCTTCCCGCGTTCTTGTCCCCGCGTCCGCGTCCTCCCACTAGCTAGCAACGGCCGGCTATCCTCCCTCAACGAAGCGTGCCTCTCCCTAAGGCTTAGCGCTGCTGACACAGTCCACGCCTCTCGCCTGCCGGCGCGTGCCGTACTTCTTCGCGTCGCCATTTATCTTCAAGGGGGTGCCGGCTTCGGCTTCCGCGCTCGCTCAGCCCTCGTGTCGCCCTGCGGTCGCGTTTGATACCGCTTCTCGTCGTGGCGCGCGCCTACCTCCGACCTCCGAATCCCGCTCCGCTGCATCTTCCCCGGGCCTGGGTTTACTTACTGCTTCATCTGGCGTGGACTTACCCGCCCGCTAGTCACTCTCCTCCGCGCATTTCTCGCGCGTCGTGACTATTCAGCGTACATGACCTTGGGTCCTTGGTCGTCTAACTAGATATTGCCCTTCCATGAGCGTACATGTTTTACCACGCCCCATCGATCCTGCTCCAAGTTACGAACGATACCAAGACACCAGCGTCATCGACACCAAGGCTCCAAGGCTCCGACGAGCGACACGAGGATCTGTCGCTCGAGACCAGTCAAGGTCCTCAGGTGCGCATCCACAAGAACGATATTCCAAAATTCATCACATTCTTCAGCGTTGTTCTTAAATACTGCTTAAATACTACCGCATTACTAACGTATCATCCCATCCCATCCCGGTTCCTAAATCCAAATACAAATCCGACGTTAATCAAAATCCGACGCTCATACGAGCAGGCTGCACACGCTCAGACGAGCAGGCTGCGGCTGCGGGAGACGAAGCGCTTGGCCGCGAATCCACACCCGGTCTTGCCCGCCTGGGTCTGCGCACCGACGCCGGAGCAGATGCCCGAGGGCCCCGCGCAGCAGCCCGAGTTGCAGTCCGCGGCGCTGAGGCACTGGCCACCGATGAACTGCTTGCCTGCGCCGTTGCCGACGTTAGGAACACCTGCGGGGTCGAACGCGGGGCCGCCGGCGCTCGCGGTGCCTGCTTTGGCGGGCGCGGGCGCGGCTGGTGCGGGGGCAGCAGGTGCGGGGGCGGCGGGGGCTGGGGACTTCGCGCCGCCGGCGACGAAGCCGCAGCCGGTCTTGCCCGCCTGGGTCTGTGCGCCGACGCCAGAGCAGATGCCCGAGGGCCCGGCGCAGCAGCCCGAGTTGCAGTCCGCGGCGCTGAGGCACTGTCCGCCGATGAACTGCTTGCCTGCGCCGTTGCCGACGTTGGGGACGCCTGCGGGGTCGAAGGCGGGGCCGCCGACGTTCGCGGGGGGCGCGGCACCGTTGTTTGCGGGAGCAGGTGCTGCGGGTGCGGGTGCGGGTGCGGGGGCCGCGGGGGAGGAGGCGCCGCCGCCGAAGCCGCAGCCGGTCTTGCCTGCCTGGGTCTGCGCGCCGAGGCCAGAGCAGATACCCGAGGGCCCCGCGCAGCAGCCGGAGCCGCAGTCCGCGGCGCTGAGGCACTGGCCGCCGATGAACTGCTTGCCCGCGCCGTTGCCGACGTTGGCGGCGCCTGCGGGGTCGAACTTGGGGCCGCCGTTGGCCTGTGCAGCGACGAAGCTGACGAGGGCGAGGAGGGTCGCGACGGAGAGGGAGATGGACTTCATGATGATGATAGTTGGTGGTGGTGGTGTGAGAGAGCGAGTGGCGTGGATAGGCAGGTAAAGAAGGAGCGCCGGGCTCGAGAAGAAAAGCTGTGATGAAAGAAGGAGAGGAAAGCCTGGGGGCGATCCTAACGGTGCGCGTCTTTAAAAAGTGGAGGAGAACTGCTGACTCAGTTGACGACCATCAGACATGGTGGGCTGTTGCTCCTGCCGATTGCCCTGGCCAGCGCTAGCCTATGATGCGATGCTTTTCGATGATTGTGCGGGACCCATCGGGGACCCACGCCTATGGCTCCAAGCCTGCTTTCGGAACAAGGAATAACAGACGAACAAGGTCCGGGAGCTCGAGAAAGAACAAAGGCACGCTTTTCCTTTCTTTCTTTCACTTTTTCGGACACAGCTCAAAGCACACCTGCATAGGAGGCCGACCTAATTATACCTGAAACAGCCCTGTTCCTACCTTGAAGTTGTCGCATGGTTGACGGTTGATCAGATTTCTAAAAATAGCCTAACATCGAGATGCCGACCCATTCTAGCCAGACTCTCTGATTCTTGATTCTTTCTGCTTTCTGAGCTCCAGGGCTCTTGCTCGCTAACGATCCCCTTTATCATCTTTGTAGGCCCGAACCCTTTGTCGCGTCTGCGCGATGTCCTTTGCGCAACAAACACCGGAATATTGATAATGGACGCGTTCGACCGATCAAATGCGCGGCCGATTCCCATGGCTTCCATCTGCATGTGCTTCAACGGAATCTGCTTGTCGCCCGTTTGCCGCTTTATTTGGTCAAAACGTCTGACGGGATCCGAGCGCAACAACCGCATGCGATATCTCAATGGCACCAAGTCTCACCAAGTACCACGCTCTAGAGCGGCGATAGCAGGTCGATGTAGCCATGGTGGTGGGTCTAGCAATCTGCTCCTCTAGCTGTGCTGATTCCTGCTCGGCGGAAACACTTGAGACTTCAAAAAGGATGATGAATACATACCGACCGGACTCGATGAATACCGGAAGGTTGCCCGCCCGGACTGATCGGGGAAAGTGATCATCAATCTGCATACGCATGAGACACATATTTTCGATTGAAGCCAAGGGTAACTACTTACGTTTCCTGCTCACAGGCCCCGGAATCCCCAAAATCCCAAACATCTGGAAGGACTCCCCGACCTGGTTGAAGATCGCTGAAGATTGAAGCTACTTAATATTGAACTTGAAACGACGCTTGATCAGCTTCCGGCATCTTCGATCGCCGCGATCCCCTTGCGACTACTGCTCGTTGCCGGAGTCCCAAGCCGGAACCGGCTTGAGGACTGTCTAGTAGTAAGTAGAAGGAAATTGGATTGCAGCGTCCACTCGACGCGTGTGGCGCTTTAAGCTTCAATATCAGCAGCGATCCCGAGCCTTCTCCGCCCGTTGAACACTGGGCAACGGCGATCGCGGCACGGCGGGCGGGGTAGCGGGGGGCTGTTGTCGGGCATCGGCTTTGATCGGCATTCGGGACGCAACCAAAAGTCAAGCGCTTTGGTGGTCGCGAAACTTGGTGGAAGACCGTGTTAGCCGCACGAGCGGCAAGTCTTTCTGTATGCAGTATCTGAGGAAGTAGTATCTAGGGATACAGAACTGGAATCAAGGTAAAGGTGGTCTCTCAAGTTACCGGTCAGTTTAGACAGTCTGTCAGTGACCGCGCCTCGATTATTATGAAATTTCTCCTCCGCCAATCGTTTCCGGAATCTACTTTTTGCATCGAGTCTTGGACAGAATTCTGCTCGAATAGCGTGAGAAGTCGCTTGGTTTAGCCATAAAAAAATCTAAGCTCCGCAGATCGATTGAAGTCGCTCTGTTTAAGGTGCCACGTGCAGGGTTGATATGGGACAGGCTGGAGACTCAGAGAGCAGAAAATCGGATATGTAGATTATCCAAGAGTTTGCAGTACCTTCGCATCCGCTATTTAACAAGGCCGTCGATGTTGAGCAATAACTTTACCCAACATTATCTGCAGCATCTGTGCCGGCGAACATGAGTTGATCGAGCTGGTACGGCTCTTAAGTCCGTGACGTTGGACACCCAGAGTCTGCAGTACCGTCAGGTTCGTCAACAAGGCTGTTGATGTTTAATTTCAAGTTGAATAGCGATGTATGCTGAAATTCCTTGTAAATCCCACCCGACTTCAGGGTAAGTACTTTTGCAGGAGAAGGCCGAAGTCGTGTCAGGAGGGACCTGTTGGACCAGTCGTCAATGTATCTATTCGGCTCCATCCAGCAAGAAGCAAGAAATCAGTGGGTTGGCGCGTTGAACCACGTTTATGGGACTACATATGAGATATACGGATATATCTGCTTGGATAAAATATACAGGATTGATATTCAGCAGTTAGATATGCGACGCTACATCGATACGCGGCGAGGGACCCCTCCTGCCACGCACCTGCAGCGCAGGCGCTCTCAAAGCATGGTCTGTGCCTATATCCCATGTATTCACCTCCGGAATGACCGCCGCAGACAGGTTCTCACTGTCCATTTTACTCTCCGGAGTCGGACTCTGCCGCGGCGCCTCCTTGGGTGCCTCCGTAGCGGGGTGCGATATGGTGTTCCCCGCGTCGTCCGTCGTCACAGCCTCGCAGGAAAAGGCGATGTGCATCTCGCCCGGGCCCGCCGTCTGCGTGGACGCGAAGCGCCCGCGTAGGCCCGACGTCTGTAGCTGCAGCACCGTGAGCTGCTCGGCGGGCCGCCGCAGTTCCTGCACCGCGCGAATAAACGACTGGGTCCACGGCGCGTCAATTCGGCGGCGGGCGCATGTGTGCGCGGGGACGTACCGGGTCGGTGGCAGCGAGCATGGCATAGACCACCGGCCGCAACGAGTAGATGATGAAAGCTGCGACGGATAAAGTGAGCATGCCGCGTTTCTGCGCGCCGTTCGACTCGGACTGACCTGCGATGCTCAAGCGAAAGTTCTAATCTGACGTTGAAGCAGTCGCCGTTTACAGTGAGTGAGGCGAACGCACCAGTTCCGACATGACCGGATGCGTCACTTCGTGTACCACTAGATACAGGTCGATGATCGTGCCCAAGCTCAGGATACACGATACGAGCGGGTAAAGGCCTGTTCACGAGAATAAGCAAATCTGGCCCAGTGATACTTGCATGTTTACGCACCGACTCGCAGGATGATATTGCGGTACTGCCCCATGGGATTGCGATACTGC
This sequence comes from Mycena belliarum, assembly GCA_029282135.1. Taxonomy (NCBI): domain Eukaryota; kingdom Fungi; phylum Basidiomycota; class Agaricomycetes; order Agaricales; family Mycenaceae; genus Mycena; species Mycena belliarum. The sequence goes on along the minus strand of JARJCN010000128.1, from coordinate 38,220 downwards.
ACCATAGGCGTTCTAGGCAGGCGCTCTGATCTGCAGCTGGAGGTCCCGACCCCGCCGCTGGACGTAGATCCCGAGTGTATGCGACGCTGCATGTCCTTCAGGCTTCCCCGTCAGCGCGCTGAACCCCAAGGAAATATGGGTCCACTCACCTCATAAGAGATGAAATACCGCACTATCAGGAGAAACGCGACGCCCTCGCCAATTGCCATGAAGAGGACCCAAAAGACCTGCGTGCCGATGACCCATCGCATCAGGTCCAGCTGATTTGGGGCGCTGTACCAACAGGCCTGGTTCAGTTCGTTCCAACTGCTCGTCCAGAGGTCGTAAGTGTTTGTAATTTTCCCGGGCAGAGCTTCTTACCCAAATTGGCCGGCTGCATATGGGGGTACGGTGACTAGCACACAGAAAGCTGCTGTGCCGATTATGTAGAACTTCTCCAGCCGTATCCCGCTGCAGCCTTGAACAAGGACTAGTCTGCAAAGCGTCGACAGGCCTTGAGCGAGTGACGAGACGATATATGGCGGGACATACTCTAGATTCAGAGCGATGCAGAAACAGATGCCGCCGGAAAACAGGGTACTGAGCTGCAATCTGGGCATGAGCGACAGCAACACGATCTGAGCCGAGCACGTACATTGATCAAAAAGACAGTGAAGCTGCACTGCCGACTGGGCCCAGTAGCCTCGGCGGCAGCCAGGAAGCAGCAGCCGTAGACAAGGCTGATGAAGCTTTGAGCCGCCGGGCGTAGGCTCGAGTATAACCACTTACTTCGCGAGAAGAGCGTAGGTGAGCAGTCGGAAACTGACCCGGTTCAGATGCTGCTTCGCGGCAGTATGCAGCGCAGTGTATCCGAATGCGCAAACGACGAGAACATTGAGACACAGCCCTGTGATCACCAATGCTCTATACAACGTTCTGCGGCCCGAGCATCAAAACGGCGCAGCGAGGACAATGACCGCGCTTACCCGATATGCATGTCGAAATCCCCTGGGACATGTGGCTCGGAAAGTGCCTGGAGCAATGTTCTGCGGCTACAGCATCAATACGACGCAGCGAGGACAGTGGACGAGCTCACCCGACATAATGCTTGTCAAAATTCCTTGCCAGGCGGACGTGTGGCTCGGAAGGTACGAGCATGGTGAGAAAGGGAAAGCAGCCTGGTATCGTAAGGAGCAGCTGAGAGCGTGAGCTTTATTTGCACTCCGAGTCGGTGCTCTGACATTGAAAATGCCTCCTAGGTCTTCATTCTCGATGTTTTCGCGATCAGATAGGGAGAGCGCTGGAGGAGCTGGGTGACGTGGGCCGACTGACAGGAGCAGCATTTCAGCATTTCTGTCCTGTCCTGACTTGACGGGCAATAACGGAGGCAACTGAGGATGATTGTGACCATGATCAACAGAGCTGAAGCGAGCGAAAAGGCGCTGTGAAAAGGACGGTGCGAAGTCAGCATGGAGGTTGAGAGGTACAGAGGTGATGCTGGCTGGAATTGCGGAACGCGTTAGGCCACCAGACTCAGCACCAGACTGGAAAACATCGGGACCGAGTACAAGCCGAATCGCGATGCCTGAGGTGAAAGTCAGCAGCGGTGTCCTGTACTAAGGGGTGCCTGTTGCCCGAGCCCGAGCCAGAGCCAGAGACCAGCATATGCCAATAACAGCAAGTCGGTACCGATTTTCGACTGGAGAACGACGAAGCGACACAGGAGTCCGCCATGTCAAGTCTGATTCGCAGGATATTACTGTCCAGCAGGTCTCAGCCCCACGAGAGGAGCAGGGGATGGTTAATGCAGTACACGCTGAGGAACAATGAAGGCCCTGTTGACGATTTCGATCGATATGTATGGTGGTGGCAGGAAGGAGGCAGGAGGTGGATGTCAATCAGTGGCAGTGACCAACAGGGCGGCGATTGCCGATCGCTCTCTCCGCAAACGCTCCCGTCTTCCCCTGAGCTGTGGACTCCTCATATCGTCGCATGCATCACTCTCCTAGCTCATGAATTCTCGAATCTCGAATGGTCGATCATCCTCTCGCCAGCCACGGCGGCTCGCACTCGGTGCACGGTGTTTTCCCTGGACCCTCAGTCGGGTCACTAGCAGTGGTTGAGCAGTGGCCCCGCCGACGCTGTGCGCAATACTAGCCGCTGGCAACATCCTCTGTACTCCGACCGTCTGTTCCACAGGACCTTCCAGGCTGATTTCGCCTTGTCCTTTCTATGCTCATGCGCGATCGCCTTGCGGATCACGATCACTGAATCCTCAATTGCTACCAATACTGCCTCTCTTAATCTTATTACTACTATTGCCTCTCTTATTCAGCGACATGACAAGTCGGGATCTCCAAGGACAGGGATACTGTGTATCGCGCCTGCCCCTCTACACCTCCACGCATGTCGGGCGTCCGAACCTGTGGATCCTCATTTCCACTCTCCTCGAATTCTCGCTCTATCGTTGATTTCTTCGCGGGTTTGGAGAACCATACATAGCTCCGAATCCCCTCGACAGCTCTGAGTAGTAAGCCCCCACCTCTCACTAGACCCATAGTGATGGACACAGGTACCGGGTATACCCGCGGGTTTGTACGGGTACGGGTACTGATCGTCCATCCAGACCCGTGCTTGCCCCGTGTACCCGACCCATGTAACCGCGGGTTTTGACTCGATTTTGTTTTTCAAGCCACACGATTGGCTTCGAATGCAGTGATTATAGTTTGTATTAACGTGAGCTTGGGAACTAGTCTTAGTCTAACAATATCGCAAGCATCGGGCAGCATTACGGTAGGTATTACGATGTCGGGAGTTTTGTTGGCTTCGCATCCCTGGGGATCACGGCAGAGTGAAAGTTTGGAAGGATGGGGGTGATTACGGCTTATCGGCAGACGCTAGAAAACGAATCTTTGAGCAAAAATAAAGCTCCACTCAAGCGATTCACCCAACAATGATCAAAACCCCCGTTGAAAATTGAGCGATGCCATAATATTTAGCATTACCGGACCATCACTGCCTGTGAGTAGTGTCCCATCATCCATACATATATACAGTAGCCCGAGCCTGAGATTCTCAAGTCTATCTATTTATTCATTCCACATTACTTTGTTTGGACTTTTCTTACGGCACAAATACCACGTCGGAATGCAGAGACCAGCCAGTCTTATTTTCGTGAGTTTTATTCACTCAATCGACAGCGACGCCAGCCAAGGCTGAGAACATCGCTTACATCCCGCCCGACATGAAAGAGCTCACAACTCACTTGCACCTTGGTTAACAACCAGAACCAAAAAGTCTAAGTACAGTTCACTTTGTCTACGCAACCGGTCGTCTAGAACTACATGGCGCTATCTTTCTGCGGTTCTTTTGCGAGCGTCGGCACCGGCTCCACGCCCCTCGATGCAATGATAGCACCAGCCTCAAGATCGCGTATCCCGCTCTCCGTCGGCGTCGCGCCCTTCTCCATCGCCGCAACCGCCGCCAGCCGCGCCTCTTCCTCCTGCCGCCCGAGCTCCTTGTGTTTGATTAGGACGACACTCACGACCGTCGCCAGCACCGTCATGCACGCGTTCATGATGAACAGTGCGCTGAAGCCCTTGGTGTATCCGCGCAGCAGCACCGCCGCCGCCGTCGCCTCGGACAGACCGACGCGCGCGGGCGTGTGCAGCAGCGCGGGGTCGTCAATGATGCGCGCGATGTCCGCGGGAGCGAAGTCGAGCGCGATCATCGCGCTGCGGAGCTTATTATTCACGAGCGTGGAAGCGACGGCGAGGGAGAGCGTGCCGCCGAGTAGGCGGATGAACTGATCCGGTTGGGATCAGCGTTGGGTTGGAATGGAAGTGGACATACGTTGCGCATTGCTGTCACGACCGACATGTCGCGTCTAGATACGCTAGCCTGCACCGCGATCGTTGTAGTTTCTGCCCGCATGTCAATGAGAATACTTAGTGGCTCCAAACGCGGCTAACTTACGCATGGTCTGAAGCACAGTTAGGATACCGTTGCATCTAAAACAAATTAAACGCACCTGTCCAGAGCCCGATCCCGCAAGAATCATATATACCACCAACAATGCCTTGGGTGAGCCAGGACGAATGGTCGAGATGCAGCCACACGCAATCGCCCAGATACCGAAGCCCAGCTGGATTATCGTCTGCATCGCATACGTGAGACGAAGTGTGCAAAAAGTAGAGCCTTGTATCGCACCCGATATCGCCCCGTGCGGCTTACGAGCATTCCGGCTAGCCAGCTCGCGATGCTCTGGACAACGAGGAACGGAATCAGGAATAACCCTGCAGGCGTACGATGCGAAACTTGATCTCGAAGGTAAAGGGAGACGTGTACCTGCATGCAGCGAATCGTATCCCAGCGCGACTTGGAAGAATTGCGGGAGGTAGTATAGTGTTGAGAAGAAGACGAAGCCACTGTACTGGACTCAGCATGCAGCTGAAGAAAGGACGCTCAAACGTACTTGACAAACATCGAGATGAAGACGCCTGTTACCGTCGCGTGCCTGAATATGTACACTGGCGGCACTCAGCCCGACGTAGCGCAAAAATCGAGGGACGAGACGCACTGGGCACGATGGGCAGCCGTGCGCCCTTCCACTCCCAGCAGCAGAATAGCACAACCACCGCTGCGCTCGACACCAGTGGCGCGAGCACGACCGCGGAACTCCACGGGAACGTAACACCACCCTGCGAACTTTTGTCGGCAGGCTAGGAGCTCCAAAGAGACGGAACGCACCCAGATGAGCGGCAATATGAAGAGCGTGCAGCCCAGGAGCGTCAACAGGGCGCCAAGGTAATCCACTGCGAGCAGCTTGCTGCGGATATTGCCCTGCACCGGCTTCAAGGGCAGCACAAATATTACAATACAGGTGGCGACGAGGGAGAAGGGGATGGTGATCCAGACACACCACTGTGGTGCGTTGCAGATGAGCCGCTATCGTGACGAAAAACGAAACCCACCTGCCACCCCACGTTCTGCGCCAACGCGCCTCCTAGTGGAGGGCCTATTGCATATCCGACCGCGATGACTGGTGGGAGTCAGTGGAGCATCTCTGGAGTATAATGAAGCATACACACTCCCACCGATTATTCCCTGGTACTTTCCTCTGCGATCATTGAGCGCGAGCGAACCATCACGCAAGTCGACGCACCGCTCACGTAGGGTGACGATATCGGACACCACAATCTGCATCATACTTTGCACGCCACCGCCGCCGGCACCCGCTATGCTTCATTCGCTAGATCAGTTTGTAGCAGGACCATGCATCGGAGCAGACACGTACCCGCGGAAGACGATCAACTGGCCGATCGTCTTCGCGAACCCAGATATTAGGTTCCCGAGCATGAAGAGCGCCATGGCAAGCGCCAGCGCACTCTTTCGCCCGAAGATATCAGAGAATCTGGCGGTTTTAAGTCATAGAAACTCAGGGTTACGGAGTGCCCTACCGTCCATATAGCGGCTGGAAGCACGTTGAGGTGAGGAGGTACGCGGAGGGCACCCAGGATACAACAGAGCCCGCATTGAATGCAGAGGAGATGGTGGGTAGCGCTGTAGCAACGATGACGGAGTCAAGAGAGGCCAGCGCCGCGCAAACAGCAAGACCCAGGAAAATGGGGAGGAGCTTTCTGAACGGTAGTCGGTTGGTTTGGTCGGTGAGCTGCACCTCGTTCCCTCTCGGTGTTGTCTGCCCCGAGGGGGTCACCTTTTCGGCTTCCGCTATCGTGGTAGACGACATGGAGGAGACGGGAGATGGTGTCAGTGGCAGTGCAATGCAAGCGAGCCTCGTGTATGCGCGATCACGTGGATGTTCGAATCCATAACTGGCAATTCTTGATATGCGGTATAATGCGGAGATGTTCGTCAAAGGAAGTTTCTATTGCGCGGACACTCCATCCAGTCCAACGTGATCTGATCCTAGCCTAAAAATGCCGAGGATGGTATATTCAAGAGAAGGAAGATGTGAGGGACAAGGTATGAGTGATACGCGACTGCCGATAGAGGGTGCGCCGCTGACTTGCGTAACGCACGGGCCGGAGATTGCTGTGGAGTCGAGTCCGGCCTCGTGCGCCGACCAGCCTTCACAAAAAGTCGAGCCGAGGACCAAGGCTACATTCAGCATCTACCCTTGGCGCACATCTCCTTTGGGTTTTGAATGTTGAGCGCTGAACCTCCTAATCGCCGAGCGCCGCCAATAGGCCTCGGAAGATTCGAATTCCCAGGGCATGGCGCCCAACGATTTCCCCATTAGCACGTACCGCATGCATTCACGTTGAAGTAGACTCCTCGATTCCTATAATTCCTTGAACCACATCCTGTTCTCGTTCTTGCCCGCCCACATCATGCCGATGCCTTCATTCTCCTCGAAGTCGAAGAAGGGTAACAGCGAGACGAAGTATGTGCCCCTTGCAGAGGAGGCACCGCTCATGGAAGGCTCTGACTCGGATCTGTCGCTACCGCGCCAGCCGACTCAGTCCGCGCGCATCTGGTTCCCCTGGCTCCTCTCCGCCGTTCTCCTCGCGCTGCTGGTCGCATCCTTGACCATCCATCCCAAGAGTACCCCCGAACACAGCCACAGCGTTGCGAGCTTTGAGCGCGGCTTCGAAACTGAGCTCGGTAGGCCCTACTGCCTGTTGAACGACCCCCAGCTGACGACTCCACATTTCAGTGCCCGCAAAGTCGCACATCCGCCTGCACAATGTCAAGTACCGAGGAACTCCCCAGTTTGGTGCGGACGGCGAAGAGTATATTAACTATCTCCCCGGAGAGGTCAAGTACGTCGGCAAGCCGAGCGACGAAATCGACGAGGCATGGAACCAGTTAACGACAAGTGCGATCTCTCCTAGATCCTGGTGCAATATAGCTAACGCGTATCTCAGGACGATTCTTCCTTCTGTCCGCAGAGGAGGCGGAGGCACAGTGGGGGGCAGGATATACGAAGTACTGGAACGACCGCTGGAACGGCTACGCGGCAAGGTAGATGAGCTACCCCATCGCCTAGATTTGTGCTGACATTTTTCGCAGTCTGGATTTGTTCCACAGCCTTCACTGCTTGGTATGCTACTCGGAGATATTCGCGCACGCTCAGTGCTCTAACACGTAGTAGGACCACATCCGAAAATCGCTCTATCCCGACCACTACCACCAGCACAAGCTCCACGGCGATATTCACAACGGTCTGTCCGCAGTTCTTCCTTGCGCCCCGATATTGATATCCGACCTCGATTTAGGCCACTGCATCGACCACATCCGGCAGCAGCTCATGTGCCAGGGAGACCTGACGCCGCTCCCGTCGCAGCGCTTCGAGAACGTGAACAAGAACTACCTCGACAGCGACCGCACGCACACCTGCCGCGACTTCAGCAAGATCCGCGAGTTCGTCCACATGCGGTACAACGCCAGCCTCACCGGAAATGAGGTGCCGACCGGACACTACGCCCCGGGCCACGAGGGAACGAGCAGCTTCGGGCCCGTTTGAGGCGGGGTGTTGAAGATCATAACTGTACAACTTCACGACCCCCGTTCAAGACCCCCCTTCATGCCGTATCACTATGTAGATGTAACTGTGTATCCACAGCACGAAGGTGGATTCAACTCCGCCGTGCCTTTGCTACCTTTCGCCACGCCTCAACGCGCGGCAGAAATTCAACTTTCACAATGATGTTACGAATCTGGCCAGTTCCCACGGATTGGTCTCGCAACTGATCCGTAATTGTCCGGTGTCAATGGGATTTAATCGACTTACGCTTCGCTTGATACCAAAAGTCGTAAGGGGAAGAAGAAGAAGGAATAGTTGTACGAATCTGTCCACCGCGGATAGGTCTCGCAACTGATCCGTAATTTTCCGGTGTCAATGGGATCTAATCGACTTGCGCTTCGCTTGATACCAAAAGTCATAAGGGGGAAAAGAAGGCTCATGGCCCATGTCTGGGGAGACCCATGTCCATATAAGGACATGGGACTGCCGAGATGATCGGCCATCAATACACGTGTATGATAATCAGTTGTTTTGGTCATTTAACTCAATTCATTATTGAAGTACACATTTCGGAGAGCACGTAGACAGTACTTCAGGGCACTGTTGCAAATGTCAACGAGTCAGCCTCTCAAGCTCAAGCGTCTAAAGATTGAACACATGGGTAGCCATGCACACGGTAAGATACACAGATTTGGGATATTATTTAGTGGCAAGTGCGCTGCCAGCGCGCATCAAGATTTTCAAGTATATCGTTTAGAATTGAAGTAAATGTTTGGTGCGCGATATGAGTAGTAGATAACGTGTATCTTCGAGCATGCACGCAAGCTGCTGTGAAGTGTACATTGCACAAGCGGCGGGACTGACTCAGGCCGCGAGCCGTTGGATGCGCAAGTTGAACACAACTTGTGCAAACAAAGCTCACTGCTACCACGAGCCGCGCGAGCACAGCGCCCCGTGGATTCACGGGTGCTTCTGCGCACGCGGCACGCGGCAAGATCATTGGACTCGCGAACAGCAGGATGACGGAACCGTCGCCGACGACAGACTGCTCGCCGAGCGCCTCGCGACTCTGTTAACAGCATCTTTGAGCGCGTGCGCGTTCCGAGTCGCCGTCGCCGCCGCACGTCCTACCGCCGCAGCGCTCGCAACACTCATCGCTCCCGGCAAACCGCTCTCCACGCGGCTCAGCGCCGACGCGAAGTCTGCAGCATCCGGCGCCGCGTGCTGCACCGATGCGCGCGCGGGCCGGACTCCGAGTCGACAGCGCCCATGGCCATTCGCGCACCCCGCGGACCGGACTTGGCCGCTTCAACTTCGCGCGAAGCTGCAGTTGGCGGCGGCGCGAGGCACAACGGCGCTCGACAAATTCGAGCGTGCGGTCCCCTCTGCGTCGCCGCTGGACCGCGCACGTCCCGCCCGCTCGCGGAAAGACCGAGCTGCGGGCACGGCGCTGCTGTTCGGACCTGCGCGCCGGGCGCCAGACGGATTGGAATTGGCGCGCAGGCCTCGGAACCCCGCGGGCGAGGAGTGTTCGGACGGGGGGGGCGCGGCGGTCAGACGTGGTGGGAGCGGGCGGGCGCGGGATGGGAGCGGGCGGGCGCGGGATGGTGTTCGCAGGGAGTTGCGAACGGCGGCGGCGGAGGTGGCGCGTCGAGAGGGGCTTTCGGGGGCAGCGGGCGGCAGGTTTGCGCCGCGGCCTTGCTGCTAGGAGAGGGCGCGGGCGCGGGACGTACTGATGCTGCAAGACCTAGCCTGAAAGACGAGTGGTTCGTATCCGAACGCGTGAAGCGATTCCGCGCGCGCACGAAGCGCTTGCGGGGGGTTCAAGACGAGACGGGGGCGCGAGCGACTCGGCGGGGGTGCATTTTGCGTGGGACCGGCCGGCGGGTGCGTTTGCGCAGCGGCTCGTTGAGGCGATGCGGCGGAATGAGAGGTGTCGGCGAGGGCGGGGGCATGCGCGAGCGTACGCGCGCTCGATGCGGCGCTGCGTTAGCGCAGGGCAGCGCTCGGGGCAGCTGGCGGCGGCGTCTAGGTGCTGCGCGCGAGACACGACTCGAGCGGCGGCGGCGCTAGCTAGCGCTCACCGAGCGTCGATGCGGATGGGTGTTTGCGATGGCGGGGACGTAGGGCTGGGCGTGGGCTCGTTGTTTGGGTGGGAGCAAGGGCGGCGCGAGGCAAGCACGGGCGCTGTCGTGCGTCGAGTACGCTGGCGCTGCGGGCAGCATGGGCGACGCGGGCTTGACGCCGACGGCTGCGCTTGGTTGGGCCACGGTGGCGTCGGAGCTGCGTTGCGAGACGACAGATGCGACGTAGTAAAGCTGCGCTAGGTTTAGTACATCGTCAGTCTGCATTCAAGGGGGCAGCGCACCGTGTCCCGGGCGAGCGAGCGAGCTGCGGCTCAAGCCACGCAGCGGGCGACGCGCGCTTGCTATGATGCAGAGCGGTGTTGGGCTTGAGCTTGCGGGACTGCAGCGGTGACGTGGCGGCTGCTCGGAGCCGCGCTCGCACATCGACCCGTGGATTCGCGGGCGAGCCTGCGTGCGCGGCACCGTCAGCGCGATGTGTTCGGGCGGCGAGGACAGGAATGGGGGCGCGAAGGACGGTCGCAGGACCAAGATGCGGCTGCGCGAACCGAGTCGGGAGCAGGCGGCGGGATGTTGATATTGATCGGGCAAGGCCGCCGTGCGCGTGAAGTGTGAATAATATCTTGATTATGATTCGCTGTGTCCCATGTCTATACGGGGCGCTTGTTCCGGATAGACATGGAACACGATCGACACTTGAATCCGGCAATCTGCCGGCTTGGACTTGGGAATCAAGATGATTCCAGAGCTTGCGAATATCGTGGGCCTTGCTATGGTAAGTCGGAAGCTCCGAAATTTTGTCAGGGGACTCGCTATATATATACAAATCTTCCTCTCTTTTCTCTTTTTTTTCTCTTTTTTGCAACTTGATTCAACTTGATTCCGCCCGGCTCTCCCCAGACATGGGACATGGGCCGAAAAGAAGGAATAGATTAGCGAGATACAGGAGGAGGTGTTGCACTGGGTTGCGCCGGCTAGGCTACTGCTCGCGACGTCGGGACTTCAGTGCAATCGATTAAACATATTGAAGTGTATTCAAACGCGGACCGTGGAGATAAGGTAGTTAGTGAATCCAGGTGGATCCAGGTGGATCCATACGGCTGGGCTTGCACCCAGGCCTTCTGGAGATTGTTATATCACTCAGGGACGCAGGGGAAACTTGAAGGGGCTAAGTAGCACGAGACGGGAGTTATATATTTCCCTAGCTTTTCCGGTCTGGAGGGAAGACATGGGAACGGATGGAAATGATGGCTCCACCGTTTCATTGTGCCACATGTGGAAGCTGGGGTAGTACCGTTGAAACGCGCAGATATGTGAGTGTCGCAAGAGACGGAAACCCTAGAACAGCCTAGAACTTGCCTAGAACACGATCTTCTGCACCACATTGGCGTCGCGAAGAGCATTCCCCTGCCTCGAAAAGAGGGAGCATGATTAAGCGACGGGCGCATTGCGGCGAGCGCAACTCAGATCAAGAATGTCGGTGCCAGTGGTTAGTGACATCCGGATCGAACATTCCACTGGTTTACAGCGCCCGTCTTTGCCCAAGTACCCACAGATAATTCAGTTGCATAGACCAAACGAGGTAGATGCTGCGAGAGTGCGCTTACCGCGGAGTTCTGAACATATGGCATACAAAGTTACGCGAAGTGAATGTAAACTGAGTCAGTTCTGAGATGGCTTCGAATGTTGATTTCGATCAGTAGTGAACAGTCATGTCCACGTTGAGCGCTGAGCTCTCATGTCCGGCGTACATATGCATTCCGAGAGTTTGTGTCGGATGTGCCCCGGAACAATTACGGAAGATTAAAGCTAAGAAGCCTCACGGATGCAGAACTTGAAAGGTTCAAGCACGAATGCGAAAAATCGCTGACACAACTTGAGGCTCGCCGGGGATCGGAGCAGCGCACCTGAGTCGCCAGTAGGAGGGCAAAGTTTGCCAGCTGCCGCAAGCAAGGCACTTCGATCGATTTCCTTTATTCAACCAGATTCCATGGGGATTAGATTGGGGTACCAAACTGGGGTCCAAGAAGTTCGAGTCCTTACCCCAACCATCCGCATTATCGCACACTGCCAGGGCCAAGGGCGGGCGATGCGAGCTGTCGGGGCCGATGAGTACGGCGAAGCGATAAAGAACCGCCATACGCGGCAAGAGCATCGAATCATCAGAGCAGAGCAACTTTTGAACCCTTCACTTTGTTGAACAACACGCGCCTTCGTTTCTGGAATCGCAGATTACGAGAGACTGAGTCTATACCATTGTCACAGGTGCCGTTGCATCCTGAGCCATCGATGTTTTCACTCCGCGCAGGCATGGCGGACGTCCTACCTGCTGCGCCAGCCACAGCAGACGGCGCGATCTTGCCCCTCCTGCTCACGGTGTTCACAGTCAGTGTGGAGTGCACTTTTCGCTTGCAAGCGACTTATCTTTGTTGTCTGGAAGTCGATCCTCGAGGTCTTTATACTTTGTCTCGCGGGGTACATCCTCGCATGGCGCGGGATCCTTGACAAGAGGACAATCAAGGTGGGTCTTGCATACTAGTAAGATATCCGTTCAGCTAATTTCGCGCTAGCACCTGAATCGGTTGAATATCGCGCTCTTCACGCCGGCGCTCTTGTTCTCCAAAGTCGCAGCTTTTCTGTCGCCAGGTGAATACTCCACCTATCTCCAATCAAAGAGCGCAAACTCTTACTCGGGTCCAGAGAAGCTGAAAGAGCTATGGGTTATCCCAATCATCTTCGTAGTCGTCACCACAGTCTCAATGCTGGTGTCGTTCTTTCTCGCGACGATATTCGGCGTCACGCGTCCCCAAAGGTGTGATTGTCTATCGGCGGCATTAGCATATGCAGCTCAAGCTGATGAATATTTACAGGAATTTTGCACTGGCCGCGTCCATGTTTATGAACTCCAACTCGCTGCCCGTGGCGCTCATGCAGAGCCTCGTCGTCACTATCCCCGCGCTCAAATGGGGTCCCGGCGACGACAGCAACGCGATGGTGGGCCGCGCGCTCACGTACCTCCTCCTCTACAGCACGCTGGGCATGGTTCTGCGCTGGAGCGTTGGCTGGCAGCTGCTCACCTCGGTCCAGGGCCCGTCAGACCCCGAAAGCGTCGGCGCAGGGCCAGACGCCGACGAGACCAGCGCGCTCGTCAGCCCCGAATTCGTGTCGAATGGGGACACCCGGCGCTCGGTTTCCGATGGGCGCCGCTTCAACTGGTTCCCGAAGTCGCCGAATCATTCGCGCGCGCAGCTCGTGCGCGCCGACTCAGGTTCCGCGATGGTGCCCAGCCCGGAGGAGGACGACCTCGAGGGCGACTCCGAGGCTGCGCCTCTCACGCTGCACGCAAAGCCCACGCCGCGCACGCCGAGGAAGGGCTTGAAGACGCGGCTCACCCGCGCGTGGGCGCGCGTCGCCCGCGTGTGGACGGTGCTCAACGGCTTCATGACCGCCCCGCTGTGGGCCGCGCTCGCGTCGATCCTCGTCGCGTGCGTGCCGCCGCTGCAGCACGCGTTCAAGGAGCACATGCACCCCGTCAAGGGCGCGCTCTCGAGTGCCGGCAACTGCTCCATTCCCACCACGCTCGTCGTGCTCGGCGCGTACTTCTACCCGCCACAGCCGACGCCGTCGGACGGCGCTCAGGAGAAGCCGCGGCGCGCAGCGGAGGCACCCGCGCCGCATCCGGGTGAGACAAAGACAGTCGCAATCGCGGTGGCGGCGCGCATGCTGCTCACGCCACTGCTGCTCCTCCCGCTCATGGCGGTGTGCGCGAAGTACGATTTCCAGGCTGTATTTGCCGAGTGAGCGAGGAGTCTTGTGTGAGAGATCCGTACGCTGACACGCCCGTAGCCCTGTGTTTGTAGTGGCCAACATCCTCCTCGTTTCGTCGCCGCCTGCTCTGACGCTTGCGCAGGTTAGCTGCCCGCTGCTTGCATTTACGCACCGACTGACCTTATTTCGCACAGATATCGCAAGCAGCCTCGGGCGACGCCTTCGAGCGCCTGATCAGCCGCACGATCTTCTGGGCGTACTGTATAGTCACGCCGTTCACCGCGGTTGCCTACGCCGTCGTCGGCTTGAGGCTCTCGGAGCTGTAATGTCAACCATAAACTGTACTTAGACTCTGGAATGAGGTGAAATTGACTGACGTACGACAGAATATTGGGTGGAGTTCTGCTCAGCCTGGATGCGCATAGATGGCAAGAGATTTCTTGCGTCGGGAAGGGCGCGACCGTCGCGATATGTCAAGAAGGATGAGGACAGTTTACTGAGACGTAAGGTCCGAGAGTACAAGACATGCCAGTGAGGAGATAGTGTATAGAGTGTCCAGTTGGAAGGAAGGAAAGTTGACCCCAGAAAGCGGAGCTCCCAGCCGCCTCTTGCTCCCCTTAGGAGGCTTGGGTCCTCAGGCTTTGAATCCAAAATATTCCGCATGCCGGTGAAGTTAAGTCTTCAAGTGCCCACTGGCCTCTCGTTCGGTCAGGATCGAAGTCAGACATCCGAGCGCCTAGGATGTGGTGGTACGAAGCAGGAATTGTGCCATCGTGACACGCGTGACGACGTGGCGGGCCGTCGCTGGGACCCACGTGAGCGATTCGGGTGGTCACGAGCTCCCCCAAGCCCTGACGGCATTTGCCGGAGTCTCTACTTGCTTCTTCCTTCGTGCTCCCTCCTCGACAAGGCAGAGCGATAACGCTCGGATTACGCAGCGGCGCAGCTGCTGACTACCCTGTCCCTCGAGCACAGCGCCTTGTCGGTCGCAATCCGTGCGCTACCCGCGAAGTGCCAGTGTCGACAGGGACTACCGACTCTTAGTCTCTGACTCGGAGTCGGTCGACACTGGGCTGGAATGCGTCCTCAGTCCGACTCGTCACCTATGCTCTGAACACTGGCGGTCCCCTACCTCTCACTCCGCGCCTTGCGTTAAAGACCCTGCGTCTGCTGCACAGCCCTGGCTGCCCCACCCGGTGACCCGAGGCAGTGCCCTTTCGAATTTTCGGCGGGGAGACCTCTTAATTGCAGCGGGATCGTGTCGTGTCCACGCCATCTTGCTGCTTACCCGCACGTCTCTCACACGGCTCACCATCGAAGCGCGTTCGTCCTTTCGCGTCCCGCATCCGTGTTTCCATGGCTGACTATGCAGCAGATAGCGCGGTAAATCAGATCTACGACCGTACGCCGCAGCTTCCCGCACTGCAGGACCTGACAGTGGTGAACATCGTGCCCGAGCTGCACGACATCGTGACACTGTTCGTGGCAAGCCGCGCGCCTCGCGCGCCTGATGCTCGATATTTGAAGTCAGGGTCAGGGCGCGGCGCTCTGAGTGGCCAACAAAAAACCAAAAAAGCGCAGTGATCAAAAGTGTCGAAGGTGTGTCAACGTTTTCTGAGAAACCTGGCGTTCAGGTGCAGGGTAAAATGCTGAATCCTGAACTAGTATTCGGGTTCGGCGTTCAAGCAAGATGGCCCAACCTTGCACCGAAGCGAACTCGCCAACACTACTCCCTTAGCGCTCTCGATCCTCAGGCCTCAGGCGACGTATTGGGGATATACCTTGGGAACCCTGCTTCGTTCTTACTGGTACAACGCCTCCGCAGCCGAATATCACCCCACAGTCAAATTGACACACAACCCCTGAGGCCTGAGCGCTGAGCGCTGAGCTCCCGGCCTCCCCTAACTGGCTTCATCTACTCCTTACACCTCTACCACGACCACGACCACCATGCTCGCGCAGACGCTCGCCGCGCAGCCCTCTACGCCAGCGACTGAATGGGCCGCCCAGACGAACGACGTGCTCTCCGTGGCAGACGGTCGGGCCGTGCACACCCCCGACCCCGCCGTCCCGGGCGCCTTCCCGCCCTCCCCCTTGCTCTCCCCCGTCGGTGACGCCATGCAGCGCACACCCACGAGCGTAGCGCAGCCCGCGCCCCCCGCAAGCTACTTCGCCCGTGCGCCCCTCCTCCCTCCCCCTCTCCTCTCTGTCACCAGCTCAGAAACTGATTTTCAAACGAAAACCTGAAGCTCCCAGATCCGCGCCGTCGCCCGCGCCGAGCGACGCCGCGTCCACGACCGCCATCGCGCCGTCCTCGCCCGCGCCCTCGCGCCCGCTCAGCCCCGCCTCTCTCTTCGCCGGGGAGCTCGCCCCGCATACCGCGGACTCGGTCCCGCAGGGTGTACCCGTGCCGCCCGGGCTCGCCGCCGCCGACTCGGACAGGACGCTCTCCACGGCCCCCGCCGCCGCCGATGGGGGGCTCGCCGACGTAGGCGGACACCACCCCGAGCTGGAGGGGACCAGGACCGGGAGGGCGGGCGCGGACGGTGACGTTGGGCACGACTACGAGCTGCACGGAGTGAAGGCGCGCGCGGTCGCAGTCGCCGTGACCGGGGGCGCGCCCGACTACGACGAAGACTACGACTACGAGGTGCACGGCGTGCAGGCCATTGCGTGTGGGGGAGGGGGGGAGGGGACGGAGGGCTCAGAGGGAAAGGGCGAGAAGCGGCTGGGAGAGAAGGGGCAGTCAGAGAAGGGTGCGGGCACGGAGGAGAAGCCGCGCCGACCGAGCCTGATTGCGAAACTGAGGGAGAAGATGCACGGGCACGTACATGTCTGAAGGGTTGAATTCGAGATAGAGGTGGGGGTGGAGGTTCGACTAGGCCTTCATCGCAATATACCTTACCAACTTTCATATCAATCTTGCTGTTATGCTCCATGCTGAGCTTGAAATCATCCAGGCCAGATTCGTCTTCCAGCGTCCCAGTATCCGAGCGGCGTCCACACGCCTCCAACGTCCATCACTTTCGTTGGGTATCCCATTTTATGTACCCAAACACTGACCTGCTGAGCGAAAGTCCCCAACCGATATGCAGTGGGTTGGAAGCGACATGTGTCGGATCATCGATCATCGATCATCGATCATCATTGACCCGGCTGGAGGAGCCTGGAGCAGTTGAATCCTCCCAGCGGCGTACTAATGTTAATAAGTACTCTCCGTCAACTCTCCGTCGCTCATTTGGTTCCGCCCCGACGACCTCATGGTAAGATCCCCTCAGCATGGGCTACTTAATATCAGGCGGGCGGAATATACCATCGTGGACCGATTCCAGGTCGCCCGCGAACTTATGTACGGTCCTTTTGCTGCTCTTTTCGATGGCGGATGGGCTGGATCTTGTAGCGGCATTTGCTCGCCGCTCTGGTCCCGTACACGGTGCGTTCGCTTGCTCTCAGTGTATTCAGAGTCTGGTTTATCAAGTGCCAGATACGCCATATGTATACCATAGCCCCGACAGGTTGATAATAAGCGCGAGATCATTCTGCTGAAAAACGAGGTATGTTTATGTAAACGATGATATGCCTACGGCGCGACTGAGAGCGGAGCTAGCACCAAAATAAAATGGGATATGGATGGGATAGGTAAGTACTCTGAGGGCCGTAGAGCTTACGTAGAGCTGGTCTAAAGTGCGAGGTGTTCAGCGAAGGTTCAAGCAGGGCTCGCAGGCAACCGGCAGGGGATCAATGACAGCAACAGCGAGGGCTGCTCTGATGCGAACGCGGATGCGAACGAGGGCGCGACGAGGGACGACGAGAGCGACGAAGGGCTACGAGAGCGCGAGTGAGAAACTTGAGGACACGAGAGAAGGGGGGAGAAGAACTCTGCTTTATTTCGGAGAAATTAGCTACACTCTATAGCAGAAGATATGGCAAGAAAACAATACGATTTCAGAGAAAGTAGCGCTCATCAACGCCACTCATGATTTTGTTGACCAAGTCCATCCATAGTCGCCCAGCGCGGGTAAATTGCGCCAGCGCACAGCGTTCAGATATTCTCCGCGGTCTCTTCCAGGCCTCTCAGCGTGCACTCGGCGCTTCACCGACACCAGATACATCGCGGCTCTCCGCACCACACACACATTCCTCAATGGCACAGTCTGCGCCTCTTGCGCGCCTCCTGCGCCTGCACAAAGGCCTCCGCCGCTGCGTCCACTGCCGCGTCCACCGCCGTCAGCCCCTCCACCTCAGCCTGGAGCGCCGCGATCGCCGCGTCCTTCGCCTCGCCCGCGCGCTCCAGCTCCGCGACGCGCTGCGCGTACGTCGCGCAGTCGATCCGCAGCATTTCAAGCTGCACGCCGAGCGCGTCGCGCGCAGCTTTTACCTGATCGAGCTCCGCTTGCATGCTCGCCATGATGGTGCTGCGCTCGGCGAGCGCCGCCTTCTTCTCCTTGTAGCTAGCTGCAAGGGCAGCGACGCCGGCGAGCGCCGCGTCTGGGTCGACGCCGGGGTCTTCCGAGCGCGATTTGGTGGGCACACTCGGGCCTGCGGCGGGGGGCGCGCCGGGAGGCGGGAAGCGGTCGAAGCGCAGAGGGGTTAATAGCATACGCCGTGTTCCCGGCTCGAGGATATCCGCGGCACCCGGGGCCGGGGCCGGGGCAGGGGACGGGGACTGGGACTGGGACGTGGACGAGGACGAGGACGGGGACGGGGACGGTGGTGTCCTCACGCGCTGGGAAGCCTGCGCGTGTCCTGGCTTGAACGGGGAGGACGGACGCGACCTTGCCGAGCGTTCATTCTCTGGGGCTACTCTTGTTCAGCATTCATGCAACGGGCAGAGGGTTATCAACCTACCGGGAATTCGAGAACGGGGTGTCGAGCAGCCATGTATCGTAGGCGAGGTGTTGGAACTGGGGACGAAGCCGTTGTCATTCTGCGCCACCGATGGTGTACGCTGAGCCTTGGGATCCTCTTCGCCTTGGGTGAGATCGTCTGCGAACGGAGAGTGAGGTGAGGGACAATGAACCGGGAATAAATGCGCGCACCGGACATTATGGTATCCTCGTCCACGTCTGCCTCCAGGCTCGCCTCGCCCTTCATGCATACAAGATACGCACGGAAGAGCTTCGTCGTGTCGAGCTGCGCGCCGTTGAACTCCTTCGCCGCATCGTGCAAGAACGGCCCGACCCAGCAGAAACACGCGCCGCGCGCGTGGACGTCGCACTCCGGCGGCAGCGCGAACGCGAACACGCTTGTCGCCGCGTCCCACACGACGCGCGGCTCCGACTTGTCGTACACGCGCACAGTGATGTTCGCGGACGGCACGTCCGGCGCGACGACGGCGAGCGCAACACGCAGGCGGTACAGGCCATGCGTTACGTGCGCGTGGGGTGCAGCGAGGAGGACCTGCCGCGCGTGCGCTTCCGGCGTGATGTACGCGCCGGAGGATTCCATGACCTCCCACGCCTTGGAGGCCACCGAGATCGGCGTGAGCCCCAGCTCCTCGCAGAGCCCGGGGGCGGTGATGCGCGCATTCGGGGGTCCCTGGATGGAGTGACACCGAGATCGGTGTGAGCCGCAGATCCTCGGTGACGGGGCGGTGATGTCCTCTGAGGAGGTCGGCTGGATGTGGGCGTCCTCGGGAATCTCTGGGTGGAGCTTGCGCAGGGCCGCCTCGAAGGCTGCGCGGTATGCAGCGCCACCCGCCTTGTCGCCTGGCCGCACGAGGTGCGCCAGCCCGTTGGCGTGCTCGTCAGAGAGTACGTCAAGCGCAAGCTCCAGCGCCAGCGTTGGAATCGTTCTGAAGGCTTGATCCGCGCTACTCGCTACCGCCTGCCTGTACACATCGACTTTGCGGTTTTGGATGATAGAGACGCGGTCGGACGTGATGTTCAGGTCCCCGTGGTAGTTGAAGGAGACGCGGTTCAGGTGGATCCCGTATGGCACATGCTGATCGCGGTGATAGAACTTCGTGGTAATGCGCGCGTCCGCTTTGTCGGTGGACGGGCCGATCTCATCCGCGGCGGCGATAAAGAACTCGACTTGCGAGCCAGGGACGCGCCAGGCCTGTGGCGGGGGAATGATCCCGTAGATATCAGAAAAGAGGTACTCCGGCCTCAACCCTCGGTGCAGCCCCACGACTGTGACACACACTTCATCAGATGAGACAAGGCAGCGGCCGTGGTTGTTGAGAGCGTCTGTTGCGTTGACGCTCTTGCGGTCGAGCTGTTGTGTGACGCGGCGGCTGTAAACGCCCTTCATTGCAGCTTCGGCCTTCTTGCGCAGGTTAGGCGTTTCGTCGGGGGAGGCCTTGAAGCCGCAGAGTTCGAGGTCGTCATCGTCCTCCTCGTCGCTCGAGTCCTTCCTTTTGACGCGACGCTTCGTCATGTCCGCCGCTGGCGGGTTTCAGTACATTTGATCGAACAGTCAGTCGTTCGGGACCTACGCACCATGAATCTCCATATATTCCTCCACCGAGCAGGGGGTGAGATCATCGAGTACCGCCTGGAGCACCTCGTCCTCGTTCTCGTAGCGCCGTTTCTTCCATTTCACGGTCCCGACTTGGTGGCCGACGCGGAAGGAGACTCCCTCCTTTACATCCTTGGGAAGCACCACATCATTCCCCTTGAGCTCCGCGACGTATTGCTCGACCCGCTCGGTCAAGTACTGCGTTGCGAGGATGAACCCTTTGCCCTTCTCGCCCACCGCCCAGGGATTGTCTCTGCTGGTGGAGGAGCCGTCAACGGTGAAGTTGGTGAATCGTGTTTTCTTGTCGAGGTGATTGTTGTAGAAGGACAGCGCTAGAATCTCGAGCGTGCTGTGGTGCCAGACGACAATCGCGACCTGGAGATCGGTTGTCACAAACATCGTGCGCAGGCGGGACTGCGGGATCGTCGCAGAAAGGATGTAGCACGGCGCCCACGCCTTGAGACGCTTAAGAGCGGCGCCGTGGGGCCCCGTAAGCAGGCCAGGGTAGGCTGAGATTAAAGTCTGCTTGCGCTGCTCCCGCTGCTTCGGGGTCAGCTCCTGCGGTGCATATCGTGATCAGCTCGCGTGACGGCGTCTGAACTAAGGGGCATGCGACACACTCGTAAGTCCTCCCTCTCCCAATCCGACCATTCCCGGACCTGGAGATCTTTCTGGACTTGCCCGACGATGTTCTGCACGTACTCCTTGACAGCGAAAGCCTCCGTATAGTAGTCGAATTCCGAGCAATTCCTCGCCTTGAAGTCCCAGGTGGGCTTTCGGGGCGGCATCTTCTCTCAACGTCGGTGTGGCCTTCCACGCGTTCCAGAAAGGGGAATTCGGATGTCAAAACAAAAAATCGACGCAAGCTCACAGCGTACTGTTTGTACTTGCTTGCTCAACGTTCTGATTGATGGCCTAATCATTGGGGTTATTTCATGATAATTTGAGTTTATGTACTTGATGTGAATATTGGTAAGAAAGTTGCAGCTTGCAAAGGCTGTTATTCGAGGATCTACCTATCTCAAGTAAAAACTCTCCCCATTTTCTATGAAAGGTGGCCGGCAAGCGGCGGGGCACAAACCGGATAAGGAGGATACTCGAAGAGGGAATACACATACAGTATTGAGATTCTTTTTCATAGGCAAAATATGCCCCTTGCCAGTGTTGCTCTGATCCCACCCACCCACGCGCTCACAAGGATGGCTGACTTATAACAGGAAGCGCACCTTGCCGATTGTGCCGCAACGATCACCGTAAATCTGCGGCCGTTGACATATTCCTCAATATATCATCGCATAGAATATGAATGCATTTTCTTGAAAAGAAATTGCGGCACTGTTCCATTTGCAACCACTTGAAAGCACTCATAAGCCGATGGACAGCCGGGGTGCCATGGAACCGCTCGGAACCAAGACGCCGGCTTGGCAGCGGTTGCATGTACCTCGGTGAGTGTTCCAAACCAGTTAACTATTGGGGGCTTGAACGCCCGGGTTGAAATCAATCTGGGATTTTTCCGACAAATTGGTGCTCAGGAGCTGCACCGCGCGGGCGAGCGGACGCGTCGGCGGGGACGGGGATGGGTCCCCCGTCGCCACAGCAGACTCGTAGCGCGTGCGTGCTTGCGCCGGTGCCGAGGGACTCGAGCGTGCGGGGGTGTCTTGTCCGTGCTCGCGAGCCGCACCACGCGAATTCGAAATCTCGATCATTGAATCCACGGTTGGACCCACAAAATTGAGCAAATAACCCCACAGACTCGGCTACTGCGAAGACATGCCGGATACATTCCAGCGCGGCTCGTGCATTCTGGCGGCCTTTTCCCTCTAAAAAACGGCTGAGGAAAGGGTCAAAATGCCATCAAATATAAGTACACGAAACCGGGTGGCTCACTGGTGAGCTTCTCGCAGGAACGCGGTACATATTGCTCAATGCGCTAGAAGGTGGGGCTTGCCCGCCGATGACATTTCCCGGGAAATTACCTTGCTTGACAAGGTCTCTCCAACCTCATAATTGCGTGGGAACCGTCCTACCCGCTTTGATCCTATGTCCGATTTGATACGAATCTGTATGGAAAGCCGACGAGTCGGACGACACTCTCTCTGCCACCGTGCGATTATATTCCGTACCTCCTCACTGCTCAGGCTCTCCCAGGCTCCTGTCACTGACACGACGCCAGCGGGAGATCAGCACATCCGTGTCGATGGGCGGGCGCGTCATCGCTGCGAGGTGCGTTCATCACGTCGTCTCGATCTGCCTCGCGTCGCCCTGGATGCACGGCGTGGAGGAACGCGGCGGGTCATACAATGCAGGGGCGGGAAATCAAGGACTCTTTCGCGGACTGCCGACGCAGACGATGGGTCCACCTGTCCCTGTGGTGTACGAGCACGCCGACACTGAGGCACAGCTTGGGGCTGTTGAGCCCGACTCGGACGCAGCCTGCGCGGACGACGATGAGGAACATGACCTCTCCGCGCGCGCGACGACGTACACTGATTTCGCATGGGCGAATGGCGATGCGGGGCGAAAAAATGGGAGATGGGAGAGGATGCGACGGCGTACGACGCAGGGGGCATTGCAGCAGGTAAGTTGCATCTTTCGAGCCGTGGTGCTGCTGCTCGTACTAAGGCACACCAACTCAGCTCTTCAAGGCCCGCCGCTTCCGCCCCCGCCACGAAGCATGCACGGCGCACGCCGCATCCCCACCGCGCTCGAACGCCGCCGCCCGTCCGTACGTACGTACGCTACCTACGTATCTACTCGTCGGCGCTGATTTACTTCTACAGACTACTGATAGAGTGCCTACTTGGTGCGCACATGACTCACGCAGAGTCGAACTATGAGCAACACCGTCGCAAGTCCTCGCCGCCGCCGCCTCGCGCGCGTCGAGCGCGCTCGGTCCACGGCGTTTGTAGTGTGCCCTGCCGCGAGCCCCGTGCCGCCCACGCAGTGCCGCCTGCGAATCCGCGGGTTGGTGTGCACGCGCGGCTCCGGGTAGTCATTTGGCACGAGCTCAATGTGCACGTTGGCGTCGCGTGCGCCCACCCCACACCGCGCTCTCAAGTCCAGTCGCGGTGGCGCCATGCGTTGCGTGCGACCGCCACGCCGCTTCGCGCAAGTCCACGGTGGCGCCCCGTCACCTATGCGCCGCCCCTGATGTCCGCGCCGGCGCCCCGCCCTCAGATCCACAGCGTCGTGTCCCCCTGTGTCCCGCGACCAGCGCGGGGCCCTCCCCCGATGTCACGTCGCTCGGCACACGTTCACCACATGTCCCACTCGCCGCATCGCGCTAGGATTTTCCGCGCAATTTCTGCAGCTGCGGCCGAAGCTGCGACGCCCCCAACTCGTCGGGCACATTTTAACGAACATGCTGATCTCTACAAAGGAGTTTTTAGGGTCTTGAACATGCCAATCACACCGTAGAGGGAGCTGGACACCGCTGAAAAGCATGGGGCTCTGGCTTTTCATAAATCTGAGCTCACGAGGCGCATTGTAAGGTGCATTGAATAATGAATTATCAAGTTATCGAATAGGCAACGTCGACTCACTTGCGACTCACTGTACCTCTATAATTATTGTACGTGCTCAAGCAAGGTCTGTGCCGACGGAGTCGGCGCCCACTCGTAGATAAAATAACCTAAAAAAGACGTCAAATGGCGTCAGGAGCGACGGTATGAGGTGCGACCAACAGCGCAGAGAGCCTGATAGAAGGGGTAACATGCCTGCCGGCGGCGATCTTTTCGGAAAAAAACTCTGAGGAAATGAGCTAAAATGCGATCAAAATCATACGAGGACGCCTGGCTCACCGATGTCTGCAGTAGACACTGTGAAACAGAATCAGCGTGTGCGCCGCAGATGCACACCGTGCGCGACCAGGGGTTATCGGCGATTGCGGTAACAGCTGAAGTCGTGGTATATTCGCGCCCTTTCAGCCGTACGCTGCCTCGAACGAATACTACGCATAACGGAATTGGACTAGGACTTGGAAAGTTGGACTCGGTGCATCTGCGCGCGCGGCTGTGCTGCGCCGCCGTACGAGTCTGTAGTGCGCTGTTATAACTCCGTAGATCTCGGCTGCCCATAAAGGGAGCCAAGAAAGCAATCAAGCAATCTAAGTAGTATGCGCCCAGCGCCACACCGGAGGTCCTCGGCGCGCCGCGCGGTACGCGCACTGCTTATGGAACTTGAAAGCGAGGCCCTCAGTTGAGGCCACAGTCACGAGACCTGGCGCGTCTTGTAATAAAGAGTGAATTTCCAGAGGCTCAGACTCGAAGTACGGCGCGCATTCGGACGATGTATACATATAGTACTGCATTACTAATAGTATATATTCATGTCAGCAAGCGGCTGCCCTCCTTGAAGTCCTTCGCGCGGCCCACATGCATGCTCCATCGTGATGGCCGGAACATAGGCTGGGTCAAGATTGTTTTATGCACCATCGTAAGTTCTACTTCCTGTTTCTGTACATTCTTTACAAATCTTGACAGTATGTGAACCTCAGTCTGCTAAGAGTCGCGTGTGCACACGGCTCGAATGGAATGATAGGGGAACTTGATCGCTTGGTGAGTACTCTAATCCGACGGCCGGGTGGTTCCGGTATGTCACTGCGATATGTTTTGGTCGTTATTCCCTTCAAAATATAGTCGGAATATGTGTTGAAGAGGTTCTTTTCAACAGCTTAGTGTCAATTCATGTGTGAACAGAGTTCCGAGAGCGTGATAGTCACGATCGATATCCATCGAGTCCACCATCATCAAAACATACGAATACTGTACTATTTCGACCAAGTGTTCATTGATTTGGTAATTTTCGATGTCCGAGGACGCCGATAAATTTTCCTTTGAATTAAGGTGATTTTTGCACACATCAAAAAAAAACCCGGTGTAACGCGTAACTGAACACTCGGTCGAAATAGTACAGTAGTATGAAGTACCAGTGAATGGTGTACATATTATAAGAGTCCCATTGTACGCGGCCCGCCAGCAGTTCTCCTGGTCCTCCGCGGGGCGCCCCGGTGGCAAGCGAACAAGTCCCAAAGAAGCCTAAATAAGCTCGGGAATTCTAGAAGACGAACCCAGATCTGGATCTGAGTTATAACAAGGGACTCAACACTCCCGCCGTACGTCTGGGAGAAGTTTAGGGTTTAGCGTTCAGCTGAAGGAGCGCCACGCACCGCGTGCGTCGGATCGGGCCTCAGCCTGGGACGTGAAGGAGCCCGCAGATCTACGAGGAGGGATAGCACCCGATAGTCTGAGCGCGATCAAAGCGATAAAATCTCGATTTTGGATTGAAAAATCGGGGATAAGGCGGTGGGCTGAGCAACGGACGGCTTCGTGCTCACCCACACAACTTCACATCCAACTGCAACAACGCACATGGCCCGTGCTGTGATTTTTTCTTCACCGCGCGAGTGACGCCTGGCCACGGCTACCTGAGCTCGACGGTCCCGGGTCCCTTCCAGTGGTCGACTCGGATCACTCACTGCCAACTGGCAGCAGAGTACGCACGAAACCGTAAAGGCGCGGCCCGGACGAAGCAGGAGGTGCCAGAGCCGAATCACAATTCTGGAGTCGCCGCGATGCGCGCACGCGAGCTTGAGTGCGAGGGGAGGCGGGGGAAGCTTGGAGGAAGCATTGGTCAGACCATTGACAATGATGGTCAGAACGGAAGAAGCCCAACGGGGTGGCTGTGTCCCGCCTGTATACAACCCACACGGCAAATCCCGACCGGCCCGACCGCACACCGCCACCATCCCAATATGGTCGCGCCTGCTAATTCAAGATAAATGTCTCATATATTCGATCGAGTCTTCAAGATAATAAGGGCAAGGGTTTCCACGTCCTCCTGACCTCAAATGTGTTTCAGACGTGACTCCGATACACCGCTATATTATTCCGACTCATATTTGATGATTTGACATTACTTTACTTAGTATTTCCCCTTTAAATTGCAGTACCGCGAGATGTATAAAATATCGTAGTTACCGTAGGATCAATTCAGAATTCTCTCGCCCCGGTCTTTGCCTGACCGGAATCAGACCCGTTCGAGAACAGAGCGATACCTCACTTGATCAAGTGCGGGATCTTGTTGAGCCTTTGCTCGACACCGCATTTTTCGAGACTGGTACTCGACTGTACGTATTGCGCCAGCATAAAGCTCAGTCACCGAAGACCTGACTGACCTCCATATATTTCAGAGTTCACAACACCGACTAGTCGACTATATCTTACCAAAACGGACCCTACACTTCCCCCCGAGTCAACCCCCGCTTTCCATCCACCAACGATGTCCGACCCCCTTCAATCGGGCGAAAGGACGGAGGCGAGGCTTTGAAGGGGGTCGGACATCGTTGGTGGATGGAAAGCGGGGGTTGACTCGGGGGGAAGTGTAGGGTCCGTTTTGGTAAGATATAGTCGACTAGTCGGTGTTGTGAACTCTGAAATATATGGAGGTCAGTCAGGTCTTCGGTGACTGAGCTTTATGCTGGCGCAATACGTACAGTCGAGTACCAGTCTCGAAAAATGCGGTGTCGAGCAAAGGCTCAACAAGATCCCGCACTTGATCAAGTGAGGTATCGCTCTGTTCTCGAACGGGTCTGATTCCGGTCAGGCAAAGAACGGGGCGAGAGAATTCTGAATTGATCCTCCGGTAACTACGATATTTTATACATCTCGCGGTACCGCAATTTAAAGGGGAAATACTAAGTAAAGTAATTTCGAATCATCAAATATGAGTCGGAATAATATAGCGGTGTATCGAAGTCAGGTCTGAAACACATATGAGGTCAGGAGGACGTGGAAACCCTTGCCCTTATTATCTTGAAGACTCGATCGAATATATGAGACATTTATCTTGAATTAGCAGGCGCGACCATATTGGGATGGTGGCGGTGTGCGGTCGGGCCGGTCGGGATTTGCCATGTCGGTACAACATGCCGCATCGGCCACGTGTGCGTGACATGTCGTGACACTGGCGTGCGCTCCCCACTCGCAAAACTAAGTGCGATCCTGTGTCTCTGGTATGGCGACATCTCAAACCGGGACTCGGCGGCGCTCAAGAGGATATCCTCGCTCAACGCGCGGCGTAACCCATGGGTGCAGTCGTGCCCTTCATGATCAAGGTTTCTTTCTTCCACCCACCGCCTAGCGTCTGGCGCTTTCCAGGGGCCCTCGCCGAGTCCGAATATCCACCGAATTGACGCGGCCCGGAATCTCCATGCACCACACCTCGCGACATCCCTATTATTGCGTCCCCGCAACTTCGTCGTGCCGCTCGATGCACATCGCACGCACGCACCGTGAGCCTACCGCGGCCAGCGCCCAAGATGTATCATGCAGCATTTCCCAGCTACCCGTCGTCGCTCTAGGCGGCGCATCGATGCTACTCGAAGGCCACGGAACGGCTTCTCTACTTGTGCGTCGCATGCGCATCCCTCGTCGCAGGGCGGACAACTGAGAACATGAATCAGCCAGCCCAGCCGCTCTCCTTTCCCCCGTCCCTCCTCCCTCGCATCGCCAACGCCCCCGTAGCGTGCTGCCTCCAGTGCTCCAGCATCGACCTGAAGCTCCTCGACCACCTTCGCCGTCGGATCGCGGACATCGGCCATGGCCAAACGTCGCTAGTGTGGAAGCGCCACTACCCTTCGACGACAGCACGTTTGACCTCGCGCGCATGGTGGGCCTGGCGCTGTAGTCCCTCGTGAGCGGTAGGAGGAGGTCCGGCGCGACGTGCGGCGCGTGCTCTCCGTGGGCGGAGGGCTCGAACTCGTCGAAGATGCTCTCGATCCGGTCCCGCGCCGGAGCTCGACATGCCAATCCCGTCGGCACTGTTCTCGCGCATGAGCGCCGGCTACGCCGCGAGCGAAGCGCTCGTCGCCACGTCGTACGTCCCGTCCGCTCTTCTCCCTTCTCGCGCTCGCTGATGCGCATCTCCAGCTCGCGCTCCGTCTCCAGCTCCTGCTGAGGCGCTACCACACCTGCGCATGCCCTTCTCGCGTCTCTGTCTCTGTCTTCACCCCCGCCGACACCGCTTCTGCTTCTGCGCCCACCCCGCGTGCCTCCTCCTCCACTCGCACGCCCGCGGCGCCTCGTTCGAGCCCCTCGTGCCCGTCTCTTCCCTCCTCTGCCCCGCGCTCCCCTACACGCCTTCCCCCACCGTCCCGGTCTGCTTCCCCATCGTACCACCGCTCGCAGCCCGGCCCTGCCCATCGGCGCCGGACATTGACAACGCGCGCCCGCCCCGCCTCCCAGTCCGCTTCCCCCATCTACGACAGAACCGTGTACCGCCGCCCGCAGCCCGGACCTGCGCATCGGACATCGACAACGCGCGCGCTCCTCGTCTCGCCACTCGCACGTTCCGCGGCGCCGGCTCTGCGTCGCGCTCAGGGGGACACCGGCCGCGCATACGTCGGCACGCCGCATCTGCGCTAGCGATCGCGTCGCGTTGTCCACTCGTGCTCGCGCCGTGGCGGACGCGCACCTGCTGTCGAGCTGCGGCGCGGTACATCTGCGCCGAGCCCGTGTCGCTACCGCATCCGGCACCCGCATCTCTGGTGGAACCGGGGCCTGCGGCCGCCCGCGCCTTCCCCTGCGCACGGTCGATGCGGGCTGTGTCGCCGATATGCGCTGGACGCGGCGTGCGGGGAGCTTGCGCCGCCGGATGCACGGCGGCGGCGGTGTGTGCCACGCGGACGCGGGCGTAGACACAAATGCAGACACAGGGGAGCGCCGACAGCGAATGTTATGCCGCGGGCGAGACCGGGCCCGCGCGCATATGCGCGGGAGTACGACCAGCCTCTGGTGGCAGTGCTGCACGCCAGTCGTCGCCCTCTCGCCGGCCTCCCCTGCGCGCGGGTGAAGCGGAAGACCCCGCCAAGGCGCGCCCGGCGACGGCGGCAGTCTGCGCCACGGACGCGGACGCGGGGGCAGACGTGGGGGAACAGCTGGCGACAGCGATGATGCCGTGACGCGGGCGAGATCGGGGCGACGAGCGACCGGGGCGACGAGAGAGGGACGCGCGTTTGCGGACTACAACGCTGCCCTCGCCCTGACGCTCCAACTCCCGGGCGCGAGGTCTCCTACTGCGCGGTGATACCGCTCTAGGCTCGAGGTAAGGATGTGTCTCGTCATCGTAGAGTCTGCGCTAATGACCGCCCGAGGTACTAGTAACTGACACTTATCATTGCGGCTGCTGGAACGAATCCACCCGCCGTTCGTCCTTCCCCTTCCCTCCCGCTTTCTCTCGATTCAAGCCACTCGCAGGGTCGCATTCCACCATTCCATGCGCACGTCCCATGCGTCTCTAGCTCGCTCCCGGTCAGCGGCGCGCGCGGACCGACCATGTTTGCGACGACGTTCTGCCTCCAGGTGGTGGTGTCTCTGCATACGGTGTGGCTAGAGGCCTGCGACGGCGATGGCGCGCAGCGACTCAAGGCGTTGCGACGGGGGGCGATGCGGGTTGCGATGATCGTGATGGCGGCGTTCCGTGGTCGGGGGCTATCGTAGGTGGGGGCGAGACACGGGCAGCCTCGGGCGACAGCGGTCCGTCGCCTGGTTAACGAGCGACAGGCGCGCGCACGCGTGCACGTACGGATGCAGCTGCGAGCGGCGACGCCCGGAAGATGCTCGTCGTCGCGCTGGACCTAAGTCCGCGGCGCTGGGGTGGGGAGCGAGGAGAGCCGGGGACGATGCGCTCGCCGAAGAGCTCCCTCGCAAGCAGGGGTGCGCCGAGGCCCAGTGTGGGCGTGTCCACTTCTATGAGCCCCAAGGACAGTAGGGGCCAGAGGCCGAGCGCTTGGCTTGGGCGATGCGCGGGCGGACTTCGTGTTGCCGCAGCCGAGGCTGTTGATGACTTCTGCTTTCCTGGGAGCCCCCAGAGTGCGTGCGAGGGATCCGGGGTGTGCCCCCCCGGCGTTCGCCTGTCACGCTGTGGCTGCGTGGCTGGGCGCAACGAGTGTCGCAGTGCCTTTTGCCCAGCGGACGCGTTGTTGCGCTCGGTGCCTGATGCAGTGCGTGGTACCATAGCACGGGCTAGAGTTTTGTCCAGCACCTGAGGTTCCGCGACGGAATTGTCCCGCTCGAGCAATGTATTATACCGGCAGCTTGGCGTTGCCGGTCCTCGTCTGTTTTTATCGCTGCCGCAGGCCTCGTGTCGTCCGTCGAAGCAAGGGAATCATCGCCTTGCTCTCATGTTGCCGTCTCATTCCCAGGTGAAAGCGTCCCTCAGCATGATAGTCCGTGAATCGCATTCATTTGAGTTTGGACTCGCTCGAATGGATAACCGCCTTAATCGGTTGCGATTCGTTTCTCTGCGTGTAATGCGATTGATCTTGAGACTTTACATGCCGCTATCGATGATCGATCCCCGTGTTTCTGCTGTTTCTGATACATCAGCGGCATTGGACTGTCAGATGCATCAATAGGGCGAGTGATTCGACCACTTTCCCTCCAAGCACCCACCACGTACAGCGACTATGCACTCAACCGCGACTCCCCCGACGCCGACAGCTACAGGTGGAGTATTGGAAGGTGTTATAACTGCACTGGAGATCACAAATAAGGCTCTTGCTGGGAGCGGCATTCCAGCTGTAGAAGGTGTCCTCAGTCTTGTTTTGGAGGTGGCACAAATGGTTTCGGTGTGTCCTTATGAGCTTCGCAAGGATGCTTGGGACTCATTATCATCTGATAGACAATGCAAGACAACAAGAAGGATCTTTCCAAGCTTGAAAAATCTCTCACAAAGCTGCGTGCTATGGCCAGCGGGGACACAAATGATGATCTCAAGCAACGGCTGGACGCACTGTCTCTGTGGGTCCCATTTGTCCTCCCGCTACACAACCACTTGATTTGTGGATCTGCATATGCAGTCATCTCGATGAACTTACTCTCAATTGCAAGACACTCGCAAAGAAGGGCAGGCTTCAGCAATTTTTCAAGAGCAAGAATAACAAACAGGAAATTCAGTATATAAAGACTGCCATAACCTCTCATCTCCAGGAATTTACTGTGTGCCATGGTTCCTATGTATTGCATACCAACTGACTTCTTCCTAGTTCCACAGCAATGTTTCAATCGAAAAAGTGGTCAAGACACTCCTCACCAAAGGTATGAGCTATATTTGTCTCCCAAATGCGAGACAGTGATGATCTGTGCAATTAGTTGAGGGGATTGATGTAAAAGTGGACAGCATCCTTGCAACAGGCAAACTGGACCACCTCAAACGTGTCCCAGCACACTACAATGCAGCTAATACCCCAGATGAATGCATGACCGGAACCCGGGTTGCATTGATCAGTGATATCATCACAAAGCTTACAGACTCCACTGCTTCATCAAAGCAAGGGATCATCCTCAGTGGAGTTGCTGGATCTGGCAAGTCCACAATTGCAAAGAGTGTGGCCTGTGAGCTGGCAGACAAAAAAATGCTTGCTGCTTCTTTTTTCTTCTCACGGAATGGTCTTGAGCGAAGCGAGATCACACATCTCAGCACTACTCTGGCTGTCCAGCTAGCAGAATTTAGCTCTACCTTCCGCACCCATCTTCTGGAACTTCTGGAGACTGACAGAAGTCATATTACGGAGGCTGATCCTCAAATCCAATTCCAGAGACTTGTTGTGGATACTCTTGCAAAGCTGCCACTCACTGGTGATCCCTGGGTTATCTGCCTTGATGCTCTAGATGAATGTGGCAAGGACTCAGGACAAATGGTTTTGCGGTGGCTGTCTGATAGTATTGGACAGATACCCAAACAGATAAAGTTCCTTCTAACTGGAAGGCCAGAGGTTCCTTCATACCTCACATATGATGGCCTCTTGGCTGTCATGAACAGTATCATTATTGATGATATCAATCCTGCAGTCGTTCAGACTGACATTTCTCTCTACATTAAGAAGTCACTTGATGGTTCTACTTGGACTGCGAGATATCCTTGGAGCATTGCAGGGCATGATGCAGCTGAAATCACCCAGCGAGCAGCTGGACTTTTTGTCTATGCAGCAACAGCTGTTCGCTATATCAAATCTGAAGTACCACAAATACCGCCCCAAAAGTCTGTTGACTATCTTCTGCATGGTGCTCCTCTACAGGATCTCCATGGTCTCTATCTACAAATCTTGAACAAAGCCATCCCATTGCCTACCAGGGGAGATCCACGTAAACAGGATTTTCATCATCAAGCACTGAAGGTTCTTAGCACCATCTTGAATCTTTTTGAACCCCTGGATTCTCAGAGCCTGGCTGCACTTGTTGGAATGGACTTCGATATTGTTGTGGGCATCCTCAGACCTCTGAGTGCAGTTATCCATAGTTCTCCGGATCCCACAACATTAGTACGGATCATACATCTGTCCTTCAGAGAGTTCATGACTCGCCATGTTGAAGAATCTCGAAAGGATTTACTTTGTGGAACAGCAGCTCAGCAGGAGTCTCTTGCTTTTACCCTTGTCGATGTTCTGTATAAGGAGTTAAGGTTCAATATCTGCAACTTGCCCACCTCATACTTGCGAAACATTGACATGCCTGGGTGTCAAGAGAGCATTGCTAGATGGATTCCACAGCATCTCCGGTATGCCTGTCAATTTTGGATGGATCATCTGGCAGAGACCCAATTCAAAAAATCCAGTGCACAGGCAGTAGAGAGACTCCTGTTCAAGAAATTTCTTTTTTGGTTGGAGGCCTTGAGCCTACTTTGCATGGTGGATAAGGGATCCATAGCCCTTGAAAAACTGATTAAATGGGTGCATCAGGTATGTCCATCTCATATTGCTCTAGTATTCACAAACAACTGAAGGGGTCAAGAATTCTTTGCTAGTCCTATTCTCAAGGGATGCATATAGATTCATTGCATTTTTTCATGATGCAATAGTGGAAAGTGCTCCGCATATATACATCTCAGCATTGGCCATGGCACCGGTGCGGTCTCAGATAAGCAAGATATTTTGGTCTGATTTCCCAAGACTGTTGTCTGTGACAAAAGGCCAGATGCAGGAGTGGCCAGCTGTAGTGTACATACTGGAAGGACACACAGGTGGGGTTACTTCTGTTGCATGTTCACCTGATGGGAGGCACATTGTGTCTGGCTCTAATGATGAAACTCTGCAAATTTGGGATGTCACTAGTGGGGCTCAGGTTGGTGAGCCACTCACTGGGCACTGGGGGATAGTTTATTCTGTTGCATTCTCACCTGATGGGAAGCACATTGTGTCTGGCTCTAATGACAGAACTGTGCGGATCTGGGATGCCACCACTGGGGCTCAAATTGGTGACTCACTGACTGGGCACACTCAGGCAGTTATTTCTGTTGCATTCGCACCTGATGGCAAGCACATTGTGACTGGCTCTCTTGACAAGACTGTGCGCATCTGGGATGCCATCAGTGGAGCTCAAGTTGGTGAACTGTTGCACACTGAGCAGGTTTATGCTGTTGCATTCTCCCCTAACGGGAAGCACATTGTGTCTGGCTCTCATGAAAAAACTGTGCGCATTTGGGATGCCACCAGTGGGGATCAGATTGGGGACCCATTGACTGGGCATGGTAGTAATGTTAATTCTGTTGCATTCTCACCTGATGGGAAGCACATCGTGTCAGGCTCTTCTGACAAAACAGTGCGCATCTGGAATGCCACCAGTGGCGCTCAGATTGGTGATGCTCTGATTGGGCATACCTATTGGGTTCAGTCTGTTGCATTCTCACCCAATGGCAAGCACATTGTGTCTGGCTCTTGTGACAAAACTGTGCGCCTTTGGGATGCCACCAGTGGCACTCAACTCGGTGAACCATTGACTGGGCACACTGATTGGGTTAATTCTATAGCTTTCTCATCCAATGGCAAACATATCATGTCAGGCTCTGGTGACCACACTCTGCGGATCTGGGATGCTGCCAGTGGCACTGAAATTGGTGACCCACTCGCTGGGCATACTGATGAAGTTCACTCTGTTGCATTCTCACCTGATGGGAAGCACATTGTGTCTGGCTCTGATGACAACACTGTGCGCCTTTGGGATGCCACCAGTGGCACTCAACTTGGTAAACCATTGATTGGGCATACTGATGAAGTTCACTCTGTTACATTCTCACCTGATGGGAAGCACATTGTGTCTGGCTCTGATGACAACACTGTGCGCCTTTGGGATGCCACTAGTGGCACTCAACTTGGTAAACCATTGATTGGGCATACTGATTGTGTTAAGTCTGTTGCATTCTCACCCAATGGCAAGCACATTGTGTCTGGCTCTGGTGACCACACTGTGCGTGTCTGGGATGCCACCAGTGGCACTCAACTTGGTGAACCATTGATTGGACACACTGATTGGGTTATTTCTGTTACATTCTCACCCGATGGCAAGCACATTGTGTCTGGCTCTGATGACAACACTGTGTACCTTTGGGATGCTACAAATGGCACTCAGTCTTGTGAACCATTGACTGGGCACACTGATTGGGTTACTTCTTTTGCATTCTCACCTGATGGCAAGCACATTGCATCCGGCTTTGATGACAACACTATGCGCCTTTGGGATGCCACCAGTGGCACTCAACTTGGTGAACCATTGATTGGGCACACTGATCGGATTACATCTATTGCATTCTCACCCAATGGCAAGCACATTGTGTCTGGCTCTTATGACAAAACTGTGCGCCTTTGGGATGCCACCAGTGGGGCTCAAAGTTCTAGACCATTAACTGGGCACACTGATCGGGTTCATGCTGTCGCATTCTCGCCTGAAGGGAAGCACATTGTGTCCGGTTCTCGTGACCACACTGTACGTGTTTGGGATTTCAACCTGTCAACCATGAATTATACCTCACTCAATGTAAGATTTTTGTTATACAGATTGAGCTTTCATGCTCATAATCTAATCTTTCTATGCAGTTCTCCAATCCAATGACAAAACATTCTCTAGCAACATGGGAATTTGATCTCTGCAGTGGATGGGTTACATTCATTCCATCCAAACTGTTATTCTGGATTCACCCCCACCTCCAACCTGGGCTTTGGTCACCATACAACACTGTCGTCATTGGACAGCAACAGATTCAGTTTTCATATGAGAACTTTGTCTATGGGACAGACTGGGCCAGATGCTATGCTCCTGTGGATAGCACCTAAGCTTATATCTAGACTGCATGTCATTAATTGTCTCAGAAATGAATTTCTGTTCTTTTTCTCCTTGCTAACACATCAGATTGCATTCAACTTCAAGTAATTATGCCACCTATATAGCCCACCAAACATCTCTAGTTAGAGGGGGAGATGGCCTCTGTCTCCCCCTCTAATTAGAGGCTCTTTGATTAGTTTAACGAGCACGCATTAAATATGTGTTAAATCACTATTTTACCGCTATAATTAACGCTAGAGGTTGCTTAGAGGTATTTGAGATACCAGAGATAAGATCCAGCGATATCAGAGATAAGATCTGTCAAGATTAAGATAATAATAAGATTACGGTGATACGACCGCTCCGTGAACCGGTGTGCTTTTAGCTAATGGTGCGCAAGCGACTAGGGGGCAGCTATGAGACCACAACCCACTAACACAAACACCAAACAACCAAAACACTCCTTTGTAGCTCAACAGAACAACCGTGCAAGTTCGGGGATTCCAACGCAGGAAACATTGTGGCAATCTGAATTTATTACACCAAATTGTGAACTCTATCAACAAGCCGAAGCTTTATTGTATTTAGATAATGTTATCCCAACTCGTTCAATGGCCTCCTAGTGCTAGTCTCTAGTGATCAATGGGAAGTTTTGTGTGGTTTTTAACAAGTTTGATCAATGTGATCAGTTGATATTCTTTAATGCCGGTAATGTAAGGGCAACCATGCGGCTTGAGAAATCAAGGGTCCTGGCGTGGGGAATCCGAAGGTTAATTGACAGGCCATGCTACTAAGTACAAGTATAGCGCACCTGGCGTGGGGAATCCGAAGAGAAGAACGTCTGAGGATCCCCACGCCCGGAGCTGCCTAAAATACCTACTGACTAGTAGCACGTGCGCGGGGTGATCGGAGCAACCGGAGTGACGCGCATAGGTCCCGTGCATGGTCACAGGCCACGTGGTATCTGGAACCGGAGCTCCGGCGGGGTTGTGGGGGCGGGCGCACGGGAGCGGAGGGGGGAGCGGGGGATGGAGCGGGAACTGGGGCGGGGGCCAGAGCGGAGACCCGAACCGGAACCGGAACGGGGGCCGGAGCAGGGGCTCCCCTGACAGCTAATGGCCAGAACTGCCTTTATCTCTGGCTCCAAGCTATAGTGTGTTTGCGCCGAAGCAACTGCCAGATGTCCAAATGTTCCAAATGCCTTTCCAGATGTCCAAAACCTAACCCAAATATGTCAAATGGCAAATCAAAACAGATGTATTCCAGCAAAAGCCAATAGCTAATACTATAGTGTGGTGATCAGAGTGGAACCAAGCATACTAGAGTCCAGTAGCAAGGTCAAGCAACTCGAATCGAAGTTCGTTCTAGTCCCTTTAGCCTTGGAAGGCCAAATGCAAACCAAAACCAACACACAATTCAAGTAATCAACAATAATTATTATTCCCAACAGACTAAGACGACACTCCAACAATTAGCTAATGCACACTGGTGACAGTGCAGCACTACCTCGTTGAAGGGGTGGGGTCTAGTGCACTACTCTCTACATAAAGTGGGCTTTTATACATTTGAGGACCGACTAAAAGGGGAAACATGGAAGACTATCCGAGATGGTGACTAAAATATAAAACATACAAATGACGGCTGATGGTGCAGTTCATTGGACAGCTGACTTGTTGCCAAGCTGTACTCCTCAATCCTATGCCCCTCATTGGCTGCTGCTATCCTTGGCGCTTAGCTGGCTCCGAGTACACCATCAGAAGCCTTTCCGAGGCTCCCATCACTCTGGATGTCTATCCGAGATTCCATCAATTATCTCGGATGTCAGCCCGCGTTGGCTGTCATCTGATCCTGCTGATTAGATGCTGATTTCCGGGCAATTCCGACATATCCTGAACGGCCCGAAGGAGTGTGACATAACTATCTTGACAGATATCGTCACAAATAGATAATATGTGCCTGTAAAGGCCAGAACGGCTCTATTGACCCAATTCGTGCAACCAGTGCTTATATGGGTCGCCCAATAGTCTAGATGGATGGTAGGTATACCCTTGATTAGGAGGCATGCTAATAAACCCCAATTCGATCACAGAATGGTTGGGTAGATCATTAGCTAATGCTTCAAAGTGCTTTCTTGGAATCAAACCATAAGAACATCATCATCCAAGTAAAGCCTTTTTGCACCAGCACATGTGTAGCTCCCTAGATAGCTGTTCGGGTCTCACACTAGCTCATGTCCAGATGTATAGCACTCATAACATAGTGTAAAAGCAATATAATCAGCAGATTTCATGCCTGTTCATGTAGCCGGCCGGCGGCTTATCAACGCGGTGATACGACTGGTAGCGGACCAGCCGTGTAATCACGCTTTTTAGCGACTTCTAGCATATGGCTAGAGGACTCCTGTCCGGTGATATACAATTAGAGCCAGAGCTGAGCTCCGCGCTGCTGGTTGAGTATTAATGATGCTAGAGGATTCCTATTCTGAGGATCTGTACTTTGACTCGGTTCGCTAACAAATGGGAGCCAGACAAAGACAGTTCCAGAAGAGTAGCAAGCTCCAACAGACAGAGTCAGATCCTAGTGATAGGACGTGGGTTGCCCTGCAGGCTAGATACCATACCCCGGAGATATATACCCAAAAGCTCAGACATCCTTTGTGTGGATCATGCATGACCAAAGACACAGCAGATAGCGAAGTAGCAAAGTCACGTTCGAAGTAGCGAAGTGACCTAGTACCAAAAGGACGGACATTGGACCAGTTCACAAACGAAGTACTGTTGCGCGAACCCTCTATACCCCAAGGACCAAGTGTCCAGCCTCACCCGGACCATCATGGGATCATGTCAATGAACCAAGAAGTGTGCAAGCACTTTCGCAGGATCTGCACAGTCCAAAAGGGGACTTGATCGTCGATCCCGATTTTCAATATCCTTTCTGGGACTGTGCCGAGTGTTTGCTAACAAGCTGGAGGGAGACGTAGGGCTCTGACAGAGCTGTGGGATGTAATCCTAGCGGATTACCGACCAAGCCGGCCTAGTGCGTAGGCTCGGCAGGGGGGAGACGTGTTCGCGAACCAGCGGCATGTTCGCAATATATCCAATATGGCTCGGCTGGTCATTCGTGCTGACTGGCAATGTGCCGAGCCTCACCAAGAACACTGTAGAGAAGACACGTGGCCGTTCCATTCCGTTCCGAATCCGTTTTGTTACTCATTTCCTTTAGTCTTCTTTACTCATATCAGTCTGTCATATATTTAGTGAAACCCATGAAATAGCACCTAGAGCATGCATTACAGCAGTTCATCCTCGCCACAGGAAATAGCCCATCAGCTAGTTGCATCCTCTGT